>JAAGKR010001875.1:52344-110260 GCA_011419295.1 Clarias macrocephalus
TCTTGATAGTGGTGTAGGGGGATTTAGCCCTGCAGTCATCTCTAACTTAAGAGAGTGATGCGGCGGCACTTTACTCCTTTAGTCTGTCTCGCTCTCTCAGATCAGCTTCCAAAGCCTGAACTTTCACTCTAATAGTACCGTCAGGACCATCACACTCATCACCTCAGAGATCTCTATCTCGCCTAACCGAGCTCTTTCACTTCCTATAACTGCACTGCATTCTGAAACTACGAGTCTAACATTTACACCACTGCGTCTGCACTAGATGTTTGTTTGTTTTTAACGATAATGTGGAATTAATGTCTTGCTTTTAGTTTGTTTTTAGTTATCAGTTTTAAGATAATTGAAAAACATGAACATTTGAAGAAATCATTCAATCGATCGAAACATTGAACCAGAATCACTAAACACGTCACAAACTTTAAACTAACAAGTTCTACAAAGGATTTGCATGAAGCAAAGTAACATGGTTTGCAATACAGAAAGGAATCAAATGCATAAAAATAGGTCTAAATAAGTCTTAAACTCATTTTGGGAATAATGCAAACGAACACAACCAGCAGGTAAAGCAGGTATAAAGTGCAAAGTGCTTTTTATATATACAAGATTTATAGTTGTAGGTTTCTCGCCTGCCATGTGGAAAGCCCAGGTTCGATTCCTAGTCAATGCCCAAACCCCAGCCACTGGACGCAGTGCCAGTTCCAAGCCCGGATAAAATGGGAGGGTTGCATCATGAAAGGCATCTGAAGTAAAAGCTGCGCCAAGTTGTTGTGTGGATTGGGTGGTTGCTGTGGTGACCCTTTGATGGGAGCAGCCAAAAGACTAACAACACCATGTAAAGGTTTGTAGTGTTACCATTCTTTATCTAAATAAATCATCTGATGAAATCACTGCATCATGTTAAATATGTTCAATTCAATTCAATTCAATTTTATTTCTATAGCGCTTTTAACAATGGTCATTGTCTCAAAGCAGCTTCACAGAAATTAAAAGAAAATGAAAAGAAGACTTATGGAAACATATATATGTTTAAGAAAAATGTGTCTAGATAATGAGATTGTCCCTGATGAGCAAGCCAAGGGTGACGGCGACAGTGGCAAGGAAAAACTCCCTGAGATGGCAATAGGAAGAAACCTTGAGAGGAACCAGACTCAACAGGGAACCCATCCTCATCTGGGTGATAACAGATAACAGAAATTGTATAACATCATGTGTGTTATGCAGATGAAAGTTCGATATAACAGAAGTTATTTAAATTAACACAAAGTCCAGTTCAGTTCAGGGATGAGTCAGCTGGTGCAGAGCGCAGATGGGGGTCTGGATCACTGGGAGCTCAGGAGCAGCATGTGTAGCTCCAAACCAACATGAAGAGGAATCCAGCTGGAGCAGGTCCTTCTCTGGATGCCTCAGGATCCTCGCAGGGTTGGCCTCTGTCTACTGAAGCTGGCACAATCTCCAGATGCCTCGGTATGGGTGGAAAAAATAAAGAGCAGGTGAAAAGAATTAGCGTGGTTGCCATTCAGGATAAAATATGTGCGACATATTCTCATCTCCAGTGGTGAATATATACACTGATTATCAATTTTACACCAGTAAACTGATGGCAGGATCATGGCCACCCAAAGGCTCACCCATACCCGTGGGCATCCCATCCCAGTTACAACAATACAACCAAATTGCCGAAAAAAGCCAATGCTGGCACCAGCACATCCAGTGCACTATAGCCCACCATGCACGGTACCCAGCAGGCAAAGACCCAGTGGGCTGACCCAGCCACCTCAACCCCCAGGTCCAAATCTAACTGAGCGCCCATGGGATGCACTGAACAAACAAGTCCAAACTACAGACGCTCCACCTCACAACCCACAGCTTCCAAAGGATGACAGACACCACAGCACGTCTCCAAGGGTCCCGCAGAACCATGCTCTGAGGTGCCGCTGGTTCAGGAACCAAAAACCTGTAGTGGTTTTAACATTAAGCCTGGCGTGTATTTTGAAGTTAACTGAGGTCTTACTGCTTGTTTACTCATGTGCATATGATGATTTCCTTGTCAATTCAGAAGATGAACTTAACTTCCATATCACCATCAACATGGTGGTATTAATCTATTTATTTATTTATTCATTTATTTGCACTCACAATTTATCCATAATGCATGTGTGTTATTTGGGATGAATCATATCCTGAGAAAAAGGAGAACTGGTTCATATTTGCATCCAGACAACAGATTCCTCTCTGCACTCTCTCTCTCTCTCTCGCTCTCTCTCTCCGGCTGCGTCGCCTGCTGTGTAAATGTAGTGTCCCCTTTAAGAGCCATTCATCACACATCCATTTTCTCCCTCAGTGTCACTTCAGGCTTGTTGGTCGGCGGTTGTTCTTTGTCACGCCGAAGCTGTCTCTTTGTAAATTTAGCTCAGGCTCAGTTTATTTTCAGCCTTGTATTTTCTGAGCCTGAGTGAGACTATCTAGAACAATTTCTAAGCATTTAAATGTCACATAACCATCATGTTTACTTCCTGATTTTGCTGTGTAATTTATCAAATGGTTGGAGTTACAGACATCCTGTGAATCCATGCTACTGTATATATTTTGTCATACTATAGCACAGTCACAATTCGTTACTCAGACAATTTATGTGATCCGTGAGCCAGACAGCAGTCATTCCCGATCCGTTATTGTATGTGTGTGAAAGCCCCGTGTCTACAAGCCCCGCCCCCCCATACCCCGCCCCCTCTGTTATTCCTGCTGTTATCTCACCTATGCGGTTTGGCTATGTGAGGACCGACGCGCAGAAAGATGGAAACCTGAGTGATGAAGGTAGAATAATTATAAAGGTCTCGACTAAAACAACATGCATGAGGAAGCACAAAGGAGTTTTCATTTTCTGCAGTGGAAAAGTTACTCAAACTAGTTACTGTTATCAGAAAGTAACGCAGTAATGTAACGGATTACTTGTGGAAGACAGTAATTTTGTAATGTAATTAGTTACTTTAAAAAGTAACGTCCCCCAACACTGTAAATAAATAACATACACAGTGATTAAGTAATGACAAGGAGAACCCACTAGCTTTGGGTTTTTTAAATTGAACCTCACTAGTTTCATTGATTTTTTTCTTTCTTTCTTTCTTTTTTTTTTTTATTCAAAGAAGAAAGAAAAAAACAAAACGGCCTATTTATTTCCCTTTGGCCAAATGCTGACACCTAAAAATGCATAAATAATAAAATAAATAAATAAATAAATAAATAAATAAATGTTAACATAATTAAGCAGCTGTAATTATATATATATATATATATATATATATATATATATATATATATATATATATGTGTGTGTGTGTGTGTGTGTGTGTGTGTGTGTGTGTGTGTGTAAATCACTCACTCTCACTCATCATCTAGGGTCACAGCGGCACACACACCCACACACTCGTGCATACAGTACACTACGGACAATTTGGAAACGCCAAATAGCCTAACATGCAGGTTTTTGGAGGAATCGAACCCGAGGTGCAAGGCGACAGTGCTAACCACTACACCACCGTGTCACCTGTATATATATATATATATATATATATATATATATATATATATATATATATATATATATATATATATATATATATGTGTGTGTGTGTCTAGAGTCACAGGGGGCACACACACCCACACACTCATGCATACAGTACACTACGGACAATTTGGGAACGCCAATTAGGCTAACATGCAGGTTTTTGGAGGAATCGAACCCGAGGTGCAAGGCGACAGTGCTAACCACTACACCACCGTGTCACCTGTATATATATATATATATATATATATATATATATATATATATATATATATATATATATATATATATACTGTATACTGTAGTATGCTAAAATAAATGGCTATTTTACTTTCTTCATTGCATTTTCCATGTGATTCGAAAACCATTACAAAAGACATTTCTTTAATATTTATTTCAAATTTATATTTATATTTATTTATTTCTATCATAGACACTTAATTAATGCCATTGTCATGCTTTATAGTTTGTCTTGCTTTATAGTTTTTACGTTTTATATTTTTAAGGCTAGTAGTAAATTGACTGTGACTGTGCATGATCGAGATGTTTCAGTCAGCTGTTTGGTCTCTGGAATGATGCCTACAAACATTTTTACAAGTGACCTCTTAGATACTCCGGATTCTCACACAGCATAAAATGCATCACATCATGTGTTTGCACCAATGATGTAAAAGATTCACGTAAGAAAAAAAATTCACGTAATATTACACCTCAAATAAAAACAATCTGTCTCTCTCTCTCTCTCTCTCAAATAGAAACACCACTGAGGTGTACGACAGCGTTCGATCTGGAACTTTGCATTTAACATTCTACATGTTACCGTCAATTCTTAAGCTTCAAGGGCATCTCGCTGCAGGGGGAAAAAAAAAATCGTCATCTGCCTCTTTAAAGGTCTTGTCCCCCCAGACCAACCTGCAGGCTCTATCAGGCAGCCTCCGTGGACATGTTTTAATTAAAGAATCCACCCTCGGCCCACCTCCAGCCCGTCCCTTCTGTCCCCTGCTGCTCCTCGCACTCTCTGTCTGCAATCTGCCATTGTGGCACGAAGAGATAAGGCTACAAAAAGAGCGGAAAACGGCCAATAAAACATCCCACAGGGCCGGTTTCTCTGAGAACGAGCCTTGTTACCCTACACGACTCTTTTACATCAAGGTGGACTCCCGCTCTGCTTTTCATGAGCGGCTCGGTAATTGATTCAGCCTGCTTCCTCTGCGCACTTCATCACACTGGAACTATCAGGGTCAGGCGTGTAATGAGGACCACCGGGCATGGGCATTACGCAGGGCCAATAATTTTAATCGTGGTCAGACGTCAATATCTCAGGAGCCGTTAAACATGGTTACTGTGTATTTCAATACAATTTTCATTATAGTATGCATTATTACACGAGGCAGGGGCTATGATTTTAAGATCGGAATATTGTGTTAAACACCACCTTTGCTTAAAACGTCAACCAGCTTGAACTTCCATGTTTATTTTTATTTTTTTTTTTCAGGTTACATGGTTGAAAGAATTAGCTTAGATCAACTTACAGTAAATGCCTTGTACATATTTTATAAAGTCTAATGGACAAAAAAAAAATCTAAACTGGGAGTGGGCGTGGCCTAAACCCAGAAGTCTTTCTTTCAAATTTGTACCAACCCAAGAGATTTTTGGTTTGATTGCACAAAACGTAAAAAAAAAAAAAAAAACTCCTTGCTTACTTTAAACCACTGAGATCCTGATCAGGAAGTTACTAAGGATAAATGAATAAATGTTGTAATCTTTCCAATCAAACAGGGCGTTGACATTAGGAAATTGAGACCAGCAAAGCATGAAAAGGTTCTTATGATAATAGTTGAAGTTATTTAACAGTTCTTACTTTAAATAACTTGAAATATTATCCAAAGGAATAAGGTTGTTGATTTGGGGATCTGAGGTTCCAGGTTCGAGCCCTTGCCACCAGTGGGTTGCCACATCTCATATCACCCAGCCAATGCCGGTCTCAAGCCCGGAGGGTTGCATCAGGAAGGGGATCAGGTATAAAACCTGTGCCAAGTTGTGCGCGGATCCGCTGGGCTGTTGTTGCGACCTCTTGACAGAAGCTGCCGAAAGAAAGTATTTAACACATCTTAATATATTACGATTTTGTTTTTGTGCAGGATGTTTGAAATAAAGTTATTTCCCATAGGTTCTTATATAGGACATTTTCCCTTTTTTCCATTTCAAATGCCTTCCCCCTTTACTCAAAGCACATATTTGTGAACGTCTCCTGGTAAACGTTGCACCCAGCAGTCCACCCGTCCTGGTTTCCTGTTCCTGAAATTACCCTCACTTTAAATCTACATTCCGTAGCCCACTCCAAGCTCAGATCTTCAAATCACTTCAGTCTTATGAACTGAATTGAACGTCGGAGTGGAAATGAAGTCATGAGAATGTGTTTAGGGAAGACGAGTGCTCCACGGCAGCCTTAAAAGCCTCCATGCTCTTCTGCTGCTAATGTTTCCTGCCACTAATGCTCAATTCTGTTGACACCACGAGACGTGTACCGCCATGGCTAAGTCTTTGAAATACATGAATAAGTAAATACTGTTGTGTTGATTCTGCCATTTCTCTAATTTCTAGCATACAGTGATGTTCGCGAGATGAAATGGGGTGTAAATTGGTGTTGACAGGCGGAGGCATATTATGTCTGAAAAGATGTGTTCAAATTGTCTCTCCGCTTTTTTTTAACTGCAAGCTCTATGCCAAAGAAAGCAAAGATATATATATATATATATAAACACTGAGTATATAATATTATGTATTTGCATAAAAGATGAGTCTTTTCGGCTAGTGGAGCTTTAGTGTTCATAGGGCTAAATAACATTGACATAACACCTTCATAAGAAGGGAATAAATGCTATATTAGCATGTATAATGACTTGTCTCAACGGGTCACACAGTTCAGCTTGTGTTGTCAATTTTAAGGTCAGAACCATTATAAATGTCTACATACATCCATGTCATATATTATAAAGTGCTTATGAAGGCGTAATATAGTGCTACTGTATGAAGACTCTGTAGAAGCCATTTAATTGTCATAATGTGTCCACTTTTGCTCATGAAAATCTGACAAAGGTGGACACACATATCATGAAATTGTTATGAACATGAATGCATGCCTTATACCACTGTGACATAGTGAAAATTGAAACATTGACATCCATTACCATGTGATAACACCGATTGCCAGCTATCATGACATGACTATGCTTGCCAACTTGTTTCATGAGCCTCATAACACAAGCTTATGTCAACTTTATGTCAACAAAACAAATACCTATGTCACGTTACACAGCTTGTATCAACAGTGTCATAACACAATCTTATGTCAACCAAACAAATATCAATGTCAATACTCGGGTATTTTTTCAGAATGACATAGACAGCAGATGCTTGTGGGAATACAACATTGTAAATACGTACGGCCAGGTGTTATGATGGTCTCATGCTGATGTTATTAAGCATCATAAAGACCGTTATTCAGAAAAACTAGAATTAAAACAATGTCATTTAAACTTCTGTCCTGAAGTTGTCATGACTATTGTTATGTACAGTATGCCAACTTGTAACAACGGTGTTATAACACAATCTTATGTCAACCTTATGCCTGCCAAACAAATATTTATGTCATCACCCAGGTGTTTTGTCAGGTTGACATAGACAACAAATGCTTGTTGGAATACAGAATTATAAATACTCATGCAGGTGTCATAATGGGTTTATGCTGAAGTGATGAAGCCTTGTGAACACTCTTAGTCAGAAAACTAGTAGTAATACAACATGTCATATACACTTAAAAAATAGTTGTCATGACATTGATACATATGCCTACTTGGGTCAACACCATCATGAGGTTGACATACTGTAACTGTCACCACCTTATGGCAACCTTATGGCATCATAGTCATCCATTGGCTGTTTTGTCAAGTTGCATGAATAACTAATGCTTGTTATAATAGAACGTGTGTCTTGAAGGGCTTATGTTGGTGTTATGAAGCCTTATGAACTCTGTTCATATCCGGAAAATGAATATTTCTAAAATGTTTGATATGCTTTTATGCCTCAGTTCTCAAATTTAGCTTGTTTTAGATAAAGAATATTTGAAGAATAATACTGTTTTCAGTAATTTCTTCTTGGTGGTTGTAATTAGTGTAATTTCTGCAAATGCTGCTGAAGCACAAAACAGAATTACGTGCGCAGGGACGCATTTAGTGACTACAGCTTGTTTTTTGTTTTTTTCGTTTTCGTTTTTTTCCAGGCACGGTTTGTGCTAATCGTCCTCTAGGCTTCATCAGTGTGATTTTCTGACCACAGCACGGCTCTTGGCTGGAGGTTTTTTGGTGGGTGGCCTGTTTTTTTTTTTTTTTTTTTTTAAATCTATCAGTGACAGTCAGGGGTTTGAAACACTGACAAGGCTGAGATAGCTGCTGATACACTCCTGCCAACATCACACACAAACACGGAAACACACAGATACACATATAATATCTGCTCATGAAGTATATAGTCGCTGTGGTCCATCAGCATTAATATCAGCATCATTCGTCTCTTTCTCATCCTCATCATTGTTGGATTTTTTTAAAGACGTATCAACTTGTAAACTCAACCTACACTCATGTGGTTTGAATTCCTTAGAGTTACAAAACCGTAACACTGGAGACTCCTTCCATAAATGATGATAAATAAAAACTCCACTGTGGAATTAATTAAACTTTTTTTTTCTGTGTATTATTTCATATAAGCCAATGCGGAGCCACAGTTACTATAGAAACAAGCGCTGTGTTAGAAATGTTATTTCCAGCTATTAAGTAATTAAGGTGATGTTCTTTATCCTTAATGTGCTTTCATTTATTGGAGGCTCTTCATGCATCTCTTGCTGGTTTAAGCCATCCTCCTCCTCCTCCTCCTCCTCATCTTCAAAAAAAAAAAAATCTCCTCTATTGCTGAATAATTATGCTAACTAGAGGATAAGAATAACATAATGTTTTTTTTTTTTTTTTTCTGATTATATTTAGCGGAACACTTTCCTCGACAACAAAACATCCAAGGTGAAAAGGCTGCTTAATCCGCAACCCTAGAACCCAGTTACCACGTTATCTATTTGCATCCCAGCCTCCCCTTATTAGCCACCTACAGTACGTGACCAAAATGTCCCAACTTGGAGCGCGCTGCATCCTCTCCAAAGCCCACAGGCAAACAGGATGGAACAAAGTGACTGTGTACTTGGCACTGGGAGCACACAGCCACCCAGTAGCTCTCTCAAAGTCAGATTGAGGCTAAAGAGACATTTGTTTAACGATTTCACCCCAGTAGGCCTGGTGCTATTTTTACAAGAGGAGGCTGGTGGGAGCCGGCACCTCGGATGCACTGAAAACGCCATCCGTGGGGAGGAGAGAAACAAATGAGCACGGTGCTGGGACCTGGCTTCCGTTCTGCATTCGCTCTGTTTGATACAGTCCGCGCAGGTCTGTCCGTGTCTTCAATTTCGTATAACGCGTTATTGCTGCACCACAATAAGATGACTGGCTTTAGGAGAGCTTTGCTCATCCAGACAGCTCAGGATGTTCACCAGCATTCAAGCTCTGTTACTGTTTAGTCCATGTTTGCTGAATGTAGTCTCTCTCTCTCTCTCTCTCTCTCTCTCTCTCTCTCTCTCTCTCGTTCTCTTACACACACACACACACACACACACTCATACACACAAAGAGTGGTGCAGTACAGCTGGTACTCTTGAGGCTGGATGGAGCTCTGCTGCCCCCCACAGCTGTATGTGGTAAAGACATGCACACTGTTAGAGCTATCAGAATCGCTTAAAATCATCAAATCAATATAAAGTATATATAAAAATAGAAAAATATTTTCCTGAGTCCTGTATTTATGATGCATCATAAATGCAGCGTAGTTGATCAACAACATCATATCAACGGCCTGAACATTTCTTACTAACGTTGATGTGCATAACAGTGATTTATAAGTTATGATGCCAGAATGAAGAAATTCATTAACATGTTCATGTTCATAAGACTATTAAAATCAGTAATTCGTTACAACTTCTGAAATCTTTTTTTTAACAGTATACCCGTGTTTTGCATGCTGGCCCTATGGAGTTATTATGAAGTCTTATGGATGTACTGTAGCCATAATGACTGATGACATATTTTTGGGTTTATGCTACACCACAATATGTCATGCAGTTTATGTAAAACATAATGTTATAACCTCCAGCAACGCATTATGTAGTCTGACACTATGACGTCGTGCACACGTGCTTTCCTAAGTGATATGCATGAAGTAACATACATGAAACAGCCTGTGTTATGATGCGTTACAATATTTGTAGTATAGCGTGTTCATATAGAAACAGTAACTGAATGTTATGTGTTAATTATCTAGACATTATGAAGACACATAGGTTTTGCACATAGCCCTAATGAACACGGGGCTATATCTCGCTATAAGGTGTTATAGATGCTATGTGACATTATATAGTGCATTATAAATGACACTACTGTACAATGTTCACTATGAAGTGTTAGGGTTAGGGTTAGGGTTAGGGTTAGGGAGAATGCATTCAGGCTGTGTTGTTTCGTAGTGTATTATGAATGCCATATGACATGTAATGCATTATAAAGCGTTTAAAAAGCCTTCCACTATAGTCACTACCAATGTATAAAGTACGAGTTATGGCTCGATCAGGATTCTGTGCGACTATTCATCAAACAGACTAGCTATAATGACTAATATCAGTTGCTAATACTCAATAATACTCTTTAGCACCCACTGTATGACGTTCCGACTTGAAAGACTCGCTGCAACACATCCTTCAGGGAAATAAAGTCTAAAAGATTGTACACTGTGCATCCCACTGAAAAGAGAGACAACACATGGAAAGATAACTCGATCTTCACACTGCAAAGGGGATTTCTGTTTATTTATTTATTTATTTATTTTTAACATCAAGTACCTGGAAGCAGAAGCGGTTCGCAACAAATATGGCCCAGGCTGCGCCTCCAGGAACAGCTGCACGGCGAGATAAACCCTGAGAAGTGGAGGACTGTAGTTGGGTAATAGGATTGCCTAAAGCTGAAGATGTCGACATGAAGTGCGGGACCCTGATAATCTTCACTCAAGTGCTCCCCTACCACTTCCAGGCTCGCTCTTTAAAACTTGCAAATGTGATTGCTACGCGTAGCCCGCAGCACTCACGACACTTATTGGAAGACTCAATCGTTAAAAAAAAAAAAAAAAAAAAACGAAACCCGGCAGGCTAAATGAAGCCGAGGAGACGAATGGATGAATGCGGTGTGACTTCGGGGACTACTGAGACGCACACATGGCTCGAGGACTATAATATGTCGGATTCCTGCTGGGAGAGCGTCAGTCTGTGAGTCACAAAGCACGACCGCGGTTCACACGGGAACATACGTTTATCTTTTTCCTGGTATTTGTACCACTGTGCTAAATAATCAATCACGCAAGTTTCTTTTTAGCTTCCAGCTAAACGCCTCCACGCCACCGTCGTATCAAGTGAACGTGACAAAACGTTTCTTTACCAGCTTAACATCCAGAATGCCATGATACAGTGACCTTAAATAAAACGCTATTAATATTAAAACTACACAGTAACAGTGAGTAGTAGGTTCAGGGTTGTGCCAGTGTTGCGTAACATCCAGTGGTATCTCAGAGGGTTGAGGCTCTGGGTTACTGATCAGAAGGTGGGAGGTTCTAGCCCCAGCTCCACCAGGCTGCCCTTGTGGGACTTGAGCAAGGCACTTAACTGTTTCTGCTCCCGGGGTCTGCTCCCAAGCCCCAAGCTGGGATATGTGAAGAAAACATTTCACTCTACAGTAAATGAACATGCGGTACATACCTGAACTTAGATCTTTAGAATCTTCAGTAATATTACATCACAGTATTGTGTAATGCTGCATTCTGATTGGTCAACAACTGTTGATTCAATTCCTAGAACAGCTGAAAGGGAATGTCTTGACATACTTAGTTCAGTGATATGAAGCATTTTTCTGTAATCAGATGTTTATCTAACATTTAAGGGAAGGAGTCTCCAGTGTCAGCATGGATTAAAAACGGCATTAATGCATTAATACATTGCGTTAATATTCACATACTGTAGATTAGTTGAGACTGTATCAAAGTGTATCACTGTGTTTGGTGCTAAGTTGTGTCTATTTTAGGTAACCATAGTCAGTTTAATTGATTGATTGATTGATTGATTGATTGATTGATTGATTGATTGATTGTCCCATACTATCATGTTCTTGGAATGTAGCTTTTTTTCTTCTTCTTCTTCTTCTTCTTTTTATTATGTCATGTGGTGTCCAGTTCACTATGGACACTATGCATGATGGGTGCATCGCTTCATCCGCTTGGTTCCCTTCTTACCCTGACACGCCCATTGGGACTCATCAGGTCACATGACCTTTTTTCTATCGCTCTAAATTCTAATCTTTATTCTCGCTAGCAAACACAAGCCTGTCTTTCTTTCTATTAAGCTTCACTTATGGTGTTTAGTCCCAATCTTATGAGTTCTTTTTTTTTGCCCAGATTGTTTATAAATGAATTAAAAAAAGAAAAAAAAAAGTTTCCAAATCGCTCTGGTCTAAGCGGAATGTAACTGTTTACAGGAAAATAACCAGGAACCAGGATTCTGTGACAGTGATTATTTTAATATAACAGCACACACTGTCATGTTTTATTCCGGACTTATCCAATGGCTGCTTTGGATCGGGAGAGACGTCTGATTAATGATGGGTCCAATCACCTCAGCGACCCTAGCAGGAGTTAACCTGAGACATGCTTTGCTGCATGAGGAGCGGTCATAAAGGATGCTGTTATCCTTCCCGACTTAAATAAAGTGAATGGATGCTCACCATCCCATTGGTTTCTCTTAAATTCACTTCACAAGTTAATGCCTTTGGCACGAGTCCCAAGGAAGGGATTCATCCCCCCGTGCTGTGATGGCCACAGTCTCTACGTCTACCTGTTTTTTTTTTTTTCCTCAGGTTTTCACGGCAGTTTATAGCACTCCAGTCAATGCCACTCATCTACTAGTTAAAGCTCCTGTCAACTCACAAGAACTGCAATGGCAAGTTTTTCTCTTTCCCCCCATTTTCTTTGAGGACATTTCTGCCTGAAATACACCAACACACACTTTTCTAGCACTAGCACATTTATAGCACGAGCACTTTGCGTGGAGACACGGCTGTCAATCACTGTGCAGTTTGACATGTTTGATGTCTAATCCATCAGAAAAATAGGTCTTGTATTTTAATTTCATTTTTTTTATATTATTTAGGTCTTTTTTAGTTAGCATTTGAGCAAAGTCTAGATATATTTATTTTTTTTATCATTTCATCGGTAGTTTTAACTATTAGAATTCACTTATATGTATATATATATATATATTTTTTTTTTTTTTTCCTGTCTAATATCTTAACACAAAAATACCCTGAATGCATAAAATGTAAAACTGATAAATGTTTTGGGGTGTTATATAAACTGTATAACAGCCTGGAGCTAAAAAAAAAAAAAAAAAAAAAGGAAACGATCTTTATAAATGTCCATATACAGTGTTTACTGAAGAACTCGTTTGTCACTACTCCCTGAAGCTAATGCCATATTTCTCTCATTTTCTCACGATATTATTGCTAGCTAGCTACGTTTAGCCCTTTCTCAGGATCCGGCTTGTCATAAATCACAAAGTTAAACTGCATTAAAGTTAAAATGTGACACCTGGGCTTGTTGTTACACACCATTCGGTGCCGTTTGGGACGCAGCATTAGTCTGTGAACAGAACGATTAGTTCACCGTTGTGAGATATAAATCGGAGGTCACCTTGGTCAAATATATCCATGTGCTCCGGAGACAGCGAGGCTGGCACCCATGCCAAGAGGTGCAACGTCAGCAGGATTTTCCGCTCCGGCGACTTTTGGTCTCAGGTGCCCTCGCGCTTCCCAGCGAGATGCCGGAGACAGAGGCCAAGCACGACATATGCTGCCTGGAAGTGAAGCTCCAATCTGAGGCCAGAGCGAATGGAAGCCTCCAGGGGGTAGAAACCATGCAGAAATGGATCAGGAAAGGACAATGCAGTCCAGAAATGAATGACGATTACAGTTCCCGCAGCTGTGCTGACCCAAAGGCTTACCTACTGCTACATTGACTCTGAAATGGGGGGAGATTGACCATACAACTCCGAATCGCCGCATTCTGTACATTTATAGTGAAGCAAAGCATAAACCTGAGCTGTTAGGGTCCTGCTGAGGCATTCAGTTCCCGGCAGTCCTACTGTATGTCTCTGCCTACGTTTCCTCTTTAACATTTTTGTAGGTCAGGGATTTTTCTCCCCATATTTTTCTTCTAAAGCTTAACCAGGGAAGGTGACGGCTAACATGTTTCTCAGAGACACATACAGCACATGAACTGCTGCATCGCAAAGCGGAATAAGACATTCAAAAAAACAGTGGGCGCCATCTGCTCACTTCTCCATACAGGAGCTCAAAGTTGGGTAATGACACTGTGATTGACAGGGGGAAGAACAGAATACCACTACCACTCAGAGAGCTCTCAGGTGTGGCATTGTTTAGATCCATGTTTAAATTGAATTGTGATTGAATTCAGTCATACTTAACATTTTCTTAATTAAACAATTAAACAAACTAACAAGATAGAGACCTGGACTCCACTAACCCTTGAGAAGGTGTGCTTTGGTATCTCGCACCAAGCCATTAGCAAAAGATTCTTATCATCCTGTACGTTGGGTCTTGGTGCCTCCATGGATCAGGCTTGTTATACTGTAGCCCAGCACATCCAACAAATTCTCAACAAGAGCTCCAGTCGGTTGTCAAAGCCACTTAAAGCTTTACGCTTGCCCATTTTTCCTGATTCCAAGAACTGACTCTTCGCTCGCTGTGTAATACAGTATATCCCACCTCCTGGCAGGTGCCGATTCCATGGTCTACAATAATCTCCTCTGAACAGTTGATATTGAGATGTATATCTGCTACTTCTGCTCTGTAAAGCTTCATAACGGCGCTAATCTGAGGCGCTTTTTGTTAATTTCTGAGGCTGGTAACTTTGCTGGTAAATAAACTTCTCCTCTGCAGCAGAGGTAAGTTTTGGTCTTGATCTCCTGGGAAGGTCTTCATGAGAGCCAGTTTCATCATGGAGCTTGATGGGTTTCGACAATACTGTTCTTCCAAGAACTGTAACAGATCAGCTGACATGCATAGTTTAAGAATCACTTAATTACCATATGTGTTATTTCATAGTTTGGAAAACTCCAGTATTGTTCCATAATGTAGGAAATAAATCACACACAAAAAAAAACAACAACAACAACAACAACATTGAATTAGAAGGTTATAACGCTAATCAGTGGCTTTAACTTTATAGTTCATGGGTGTCGCTAGACCACATTTGCCCCAATATTAACCTGTTGTGCCCCAGTAAAATCTCAAACTCAAATTTTAATCTCCTTAATAATTAGCAGTGGATGAATTTAGATTCATGATGAATAATTCTGACGATCGTACATTGACTCAAGGCTTATTAAGTAATTGAACAGCAGAACATTTTGTATAGCACATTAGCATGTTTTCAAAAAAGTTGATGTGTGGTTGCCCCATTCCCCAGTGTTTAGCAGTGCGCTGGTTATTATTATTAAGGAACATTTACAAAAAATTCATAAAAGGAACACTGGCTTTGTTGTATGTTTCAAACCTGATGGGTGTGGTCTCTTTTAATAAGGAAGACTCCGCCCTCATTTCCAAAGGCACAAGTAGTAACTGAATGGTTCGGTAAGGACATAAAATGATGTAACTCACACGCTATGTCCAGCTGATGTCTCAAGCCAATTGAAGGCCTGTGCGAGACTCCGGAGTGATGTGTTAGACACTGCGCTCCACCACTAACAGAAAAAAAAAAGAGATAAAAAGAAAAGAATAGAAAAATCATTATACACTTCCTGAGACGTGTAGAATCGATACCAAGGTGTATCAAGGGATCAAATGAAGACACAAGGACAGTTTTTGGTGCAAAGCATGAAGACAAAATTCGATGATTACGGTAAAGGAAATCTGCTGAATTATGCAACATGATTCCAGGCGATGAAGTAATCAATCCTCGCCTTTTTTTTTTTTTTCCTTGACAAATAACTATCTGATTTACGAGGGACGCTCCGCGACTCAAGGGGAGAAAATAGCGTACTAAAGATCTACAATGTGAATCTCGTGCCAGCAAGACTTCATCCACTGACCCTACAGTTCATCAAAAATGCCAGAGCCCAGCATTTATAAAACATGGCTTCCAAATCTAGCTCCTGGCGTGCGTGCGTGCCTCATAAATCACGCGCTGTATTTTTTATGACCAGGCAGGTTAGAATCGTAATAAAGACGACGAGTCAGCACTCTGATTTATGGCTCGTCGAACAGTGGACACAAAGGCCGGGGTAATTTTGGCTGGGACCAGTTTGGAGGTGTTAATATGGCCTTTGTGTCGAGCCATAAACAAGCCTTAGCATTAGCTTTCCGCTATTAGCTAATTGATTTGAAGCTGGGATTATGTTGTGATAGTAATGAATTGGTTCTGCTTTGGGAATTATTCAGAGCGTTAAAAGAGCTAATTGGCTGATTTACCATAAATACCGGAACACCAGCCGCCTCAATGTTATAACGCAATATTTAATTAAATGTAACCAGTTTTAATAATACATGCTGTAATTTCCTGAGCACAATTAGTGTAATTTCCTTCTGTTTCACTGCCTTTTTGCTGCTCCAGTAAACTCTTAGGACTGGGGTTTTCACAGTTTGTCCCACACAAGCTCCACCCCTTTGAAAAATACCCAATCACCTGGTTGATTAAGAAAATTCCGACCTATTCGATTCTTACACTGGTGCATGCACGGACAAGATGGAACTCAAGGATTTGATATAGTGTTAATGTCTAAGAAAGAAAAATTGCATTGCATTTGGTTTCTAAAAACAAATATTAATTAAAAAAAAAAATACCGTTTACTCCATTCCTCAACATGCTTGATTTATCTTATATTATAAAAAATAATGAAAGTTTTATTTAGTTTTGGTTAGACCTTTACAGGAAATTCAACCTCGTGCATTTCATGGCTCTTGCCTCGTTACTGTAGATGGAGCCTTTTCCTGTACGATGAAAATAACTGCCTGGGAACGTTGCCAAGATGGCCGCCGACTGGACAGGCTTCACCATGAGGTTCTGAAAACAAGTGATCTGTCATGTTACGTTATTTCACATTTATATTCCTTACTTGGAGGCGCACATAAGTAAAGGATATTTACACACACACACACACACACACACACACACACACACACACACACACACACACACACACACACAATCTAACTATACACACATAGATTCAGAAGGCATTACACACGCTATAATTCTTGCACTACACTAACATTATACAAACAGATTTACAGCCTAAAATGTCCGTAATGCTTCTACACATAACACATTAGATCTCAATGCAAGATGTAATATAAATGTTGAAGCACAAAACATGGTTTACAAAATGCTTGTATACTGCTCATGAAAAAGAAAAAGTTGCTAATAACCTTTCAGAGCTTCTTCAGTACTGGTATGATGTGTTATAAGCAGTGCTGGTAATGATTTTGTATAACCTCATTATAAGAGGTCTTTTAAACTGCAATGGCTTTTTATAAATGAATTACACAGAATTATAACATGCTAATGTTTTAATAACTCATAATACTAAATATACAGTAGCATTCATCAAAATTGTTAACATACAGTATTTGTATACTATGTAAGAAGGTAAACTGACATTTTTAAAAATATTTTTTTGGTATTTAGACAAAATGACATAAGACGGATGAAAATCTTGAAGAAGCGATCTTGTGTGAAAAAGGGTGGAACTTGTGATTATTCTGGTGGCTTCCTGGCAAGTGTGTAAGTAGCAGCATGACGCCAGCACATGGCTTATGTCATCTGACAGTGTGGTACCACTTATAGCCAAAAAATGTGTTATCAGTGGTGCAGTAAGACAGATTGCGACAGGTCATCTAGGGCACCTTCCCCTTTTTTCTCCTTATGAGTTAATAGAGATGAAAATGTATTTTCTTTTTTTTTTTTTAAAGGGGAAAAAAGGGGAAACACACACGCGAACAAAAAAAAATAAACAAACAAATAAACAAAAAAATGAATAAAATAAAAAACCCAACAGCATTCGCTTGCGTCCTTCTCATCCCCTGTCTTCCAAAAGACAAACAGTATGTTTTATAAGGATGAATCCGAAGTGCGACTATAAAGTCTGTAAAGTGTGACAGATTTTCAATTGCAACACATCATGAAATGGGATTAAACTGTCAGGAGGGGTAGTTCATCAAACAACAAAAGAAAAGGGAAAAAAAAAAAAGCACAATGCTAACTGCCGTCCATATGGCGTATAATCATTTTGAATCATCCCTGCGCTCATTTACTAGTTTTTTGTTTGTTTCTTTGTTCATTCATTTCTAGGGTTTGCCTACTGTAATGAGGCTTATAACATATTACTGAAGCATTATAACATGATAATATATGTTTCTTTATTGTATCATTGATAAAGACACCAAATATACAGAATTTCAAGAAATTCTGTATGTTGTAAGTTAATCTCATGTTTATTCTTACAAAAACCATGACGATCATAAGGATGCATTGGACCTACATTTATTTATTTATTTATTTATTTATTCATTTATTCATTTATTTCTAGTAAACTGCGCATAAATCTTGAGAGGCAAATTAAATTTAGAGTTCATAGAGATACATTAGGCCTACAGTACATACTGTAAAAAAAAATTGTTTAGTGTATTACAAATATATTCAAATCTAACAAAACATAGTGCCATCAGTTAATATACAGGTATAAAAAGTATACTAACAACATGCTGTTATCAATGAAATTTTTAACATACATCAAAATAATGATAACTAATATTGTATTATAGTACACTTTCCAAAAATATGCTATATATACTTTCAGTGAAAGGTCGGTGTAATTTTCAAAGCATTCTTATTTAAACTTTTTGGTTGATCTACTTATTTATGCTTATATTTACTGCGCTACTCTCTCGTGCGACTCTCAAACTCGTGTTCAAGATCATTTGTGTGTTCGTCTCTTCTGTGCGCTCACTATCATAAAGCTGCACATTGCATGAATAGCAGCGTTATAACTCTTCAACTATTCCCGCCAACCAGAGACTAGAATCGGGGCAACATCAGCCAATCAGAAACTGGAGGCGGGCAGATTCAGACTGTCTGTCTTCTGATGGGCTTCCCAGTCCTCCGCTCCTAGTATGAATTCACAGCTGGAAGCTGCATCATTTTAACATTGCGTTATTATTGTATTTTTATCGGCATAAACAGCTAGAACTGTTTGTGTACCAGCTAGAAACAACACACTAGGTTTGAACTGATACTGCACATGTATCGTCTAATACTAATGTCTGTCTTTAGTTAAAATTTCTGTTTGTTTGTTTGTTTGTGAGACAACTTGCATTTTGTTAAACATAAATAAACCATCGAACATTTTTTTCTGTAAAATTAAATCAGTTGTCATGAATAAAATCTGCCTTGTGATTACTGATGTAATGTGTTTCAAAAACATGTTATAGTGTAGAAACTTTCATTCCAGCATGTGTAAATGATCCTAAACACCTTTAGTGTCCTGGTAACACATTTGCACTACTGTAGTATAGAAGACTGTGTGTACTGTGTTATAAGTGTCCTTTTTTTGTTTTTAAAATTGACCAGAAGTATAACAGAGACTCAGAGTCGATTACTGGTGTATTTGTACGACAGTCAAAAATTGCACTAATGTACTTATAATACATTAAATATAGACTTTAATTTCATTAATTACTGTCAGGTATGTATGTTAGTACACACACACAGCCATATAGTTTAAGTGTCCTGAGTACGCTTAATGTTGTTCCACAAAGTTTACTTAATGCACTTAAAATTGTGCTTTTGTACAATTTAATTACAACTTAAATGCACTTACTTAGTTGTTCCAAAATAGCAAACTTCAAGGATACGGGTCATTAGTCTGGAGCAAGTACACTTTCCTAAGTACACAAGTATGCTTAAGTATGCCATGCGAGAATTTAATATTCATTATTTAAAAATTTATATTATTTGTCACTTGAAGAAAATAACCTTCATATGAGGGCTTATTGTCACTGGAATTAACATCAAACATGTCATAGTAAAACGACTAAAGAAGAGAGTTTGTATAGCCACACTATGAAGGCTGGCAAGTTCATTAGGCTACATAAGACCTAGATAAGCTGTTTATGACAACTAACATAGGATGACATCATGTTTTATGAAGTTATATTACGTTTTACTCTCTAGAGTGTAAATACATATTACAGTACTACCCATTAATGACAGTATATACAGTATATATGCAGCTACATAATACATACATACTGTAAGACCTTTATGATAACTGACATACTGTAGAACAACAGTGGATGATAAGGTCATAAAATCTGTTTTTTGTCATGGTAATAGAAACAAACAAACCACAAAATACCTGTTTAACAATATTAGTAGCGTTCATTAGTCTTCATTAGACCTACATAAGCCCTTTATGACAAGTCACATATAAATATCATCATATTTATGAAGCGTATGCTAACAGGAATTAACATTATAAATATGAGAGTATTAGCACTCAAGGACAGGATGTAAATTCCTACCCACCATCCACATAAGCACTTTATGACAGCTGACATAGAACCTCAGTTGATGAGTTAATGTTCTTAGAGGCTGTTCTAGTACTACTTAAGGGCCGACCTGATTGGTAAAGCAATACACCTCCGGACACTGGGGGAGCTTACAGGGGTGCACAGGGAATAAAATGGACCTACATAAGCACTTTATGACAATGTTATGAATGAATCAGTAGCCATGGAAGGTTACACTGTTTACGTTTTAATTAAATTTAGGTGGTGTTTTTTTTTTATTATTATTATTTGCCCTCATGTAAGCTTTATAACACTGTTACCATTGACAACCACATACTGTTTTGCATTACTGTTTTATCTAATCAACAAACCATCTGAGGTTAAGTGTGTGTGTGTGTGTGTGTGTGTGTGAGAGAGAGTGTGTGTGTGTAGAGAGAGAGAAACTTGTGCACATAGGAGGGTGTGTGGAAAAACTTATGCGTGCTTGCATTTGTGTGTGTGTGTGTGTGTGTGTGTGTGTGTGTGTGTGTGTGTGTGTGTGTGCGTGTGCGTGTGTGTGTGTGTGCATGTTCTGTTTGTGCGTAGGTGTTTGGCTCATGTTTGGTCGGTCTCATATTTCCCCAGGTTCTCTTATGAAGTATTTAGAAGGGCCTCGCTCCATGAACCCTAGGGAACCCTCTGGCGAAGGAACCTTAAGCACTTCCTCCACCTCCACTGATCTTCTGCCTACTGCTGAAGAGACCTCAAGCACTCCATCCACCTCCACTGAGCAATATTTTATACTGCAGCATGCGGATCTTTTTTATATACAGTATTTGTCTATTCTCTTTTTCTCATGTCAAAGTGTGAGGATGCATTCTGAGGGGCGGAGCCTGTAGAGGAAAGTCACATGAGGGTTTTTCGACACTTCATGTTATCTTTCACAAAGTGCAGTTTTTAACGACTATTTATGTGTATTGTTTGCTTAATTCATGAATTATCACATGTGATTTGGTGGATCATTTTTCACATCGTGGTATCACAGATTCTTTTTTTTACATGATTCATTTATTTGTAAATGCAAATAATTACTTTCACTTGATTTTTACACATAATCTCTTTTCATTTTATATATACAGAATTCATTATTTTACATGACATTCACATGAGACTCGTTCATTTTCTAATTTGATTCACATATTGTGATATTTGATATTTATATACTGTAGGATGTATTTATTATAAGGGATTCATGTATTTGATACGTGATTCATTTATTTCACATGTGATATTTACACATGTTATTTTTTTTCACAGATGATTTATTTAGTTCATATAGGATTCGTTTATTTCTGTATGTGGCATTGATGCATGATTAATATATTTCTGTATGTGATAATCATTTATGATTCATTTATTTACACATGATTCATTCATTCTCATAAATGACTCAGTTTGTTTATATGCTTTTTATACCTGATGCATTCATATATGCATGACACATGAGTCATTTATGTTTGCATGTGATTTGCTTAATGATTCGTTTAATTAACATATACAGTAATTTACATACAGTATAATTATACACGATTTTTGCCTGATTTCATATCATCAGTTCATTTTTTAATGATTTGCTTATTTTCATAGGAGAATCTTTTTCAAAAGATTTGTTTCTACCTAGTTTTTGATCCAAGTTGTTTATCATTTGTAATGTAAAATAATACTCCATGTACTGTATTTCATACAAGTCATATATTTCCATATATGTTATTTTTTCATGAGTCATTGGTTTTCTAATGATTCATTTATTCATTTGAACGATTCATTATTTGGTGACTTTTTTTTTTCATATTCAGAATTTTTCACATGATTTTGTGTCACAATTCATTTGTTTTTCAGATGTGATTTTTTTTCAATGTGCGTCTCCCATTTCATCTTTCCCACTAAGCGAACATGTTGCTTTTACAGTATATGGGATTAATCCTGAGTTATCTAAGAAAAGCGCGTTGGACAGATTCACACTGTTGAGCTTTGATTTTCTGCCCTGGCGGGTGTTTTGCGCTTTAGTTGCAGAAAGAGAATGTAGCATGACAGTACAGTAGTTTACAGTAGGAAGTCCAATCAAAGAACATTCCTAAATATAGATGTTGGTAATAAAGCGAAGTCGAGCTCGGGCCCCTGCTGTAGCGCTTTTTTGTGACAATGATCAATGTGAAGTGACCGGAAAGATCAATGGACTTTGGAGGCTGATGAACCGCGATCGATTTCTTTTTACCCATGCTGGTGGTTTCAGAGGCAGCCGCAGCGATGCTGGGTAAGTCAGAGATGGAAGGGGTAATTACGAGATGGTCCTGTAATCTGAGGGAGTGTATAAGGGTGTTTGCTGATGCTTTTTATGCTCCAGTCATTTATTTTGAGCTTTTGTGTTTTTATTCATTTATTTTTTTTAATGAGAAGCAAAATAATATTCTCTCTCTTTTTTTTTTTTTTTTTTTTTTTTTACAGCACAAACACAAATTCTACATTATTAAAGCTCAGGTTTAAATATGTTACCGTTTCTATAGTAACACCTCATTCGCAGTGACTTGTATGGCAGATCCTCTGCCAGTCTAATAAGGAATAGAGTCTAGAAAATAAAGATATAATAACCTCTGTCATGAATTCTTGTGTAAAAGATGTTAAATAAGCAAGTTCGTGGAAGGAGTCTCCAGCGTCGGTACTTTAGAATAGCCAACGGTGAAGTTGTCACATTTTACAGAAAAGGCATAAAGGCGTCGAAATCTATGTTACATTCTTTATGTTCTTTATGGATAATTCTTGCACCAGGTGATGTAGTCTGTTAACAGTAAGCTTTGGTTGCTAAGCAACATGATGCAAGATTAGGGTGTCCTCTGGACCAAACAATGGCTTGGCCGTATTGATTTGCATCCTAGTGCATTAATATAGATTTAATCAAAAGGTTAATTATAATGAGGATTGCATTTGACTGCCTCAACCAATCAGAATTCAGAACCAAAACGATCCATTTTCTATATGAAGGTTGATGTCATTTGCTTTTCCTTGCTGAGGCATCGATGCGTATTTGTCATTCTTTAACCAATCGTCTGTACTAACCCCTGAATCAAGCACCGAGTTAAATAAGCGTAACTTTACCGGAGCATTGTGCCTACTTGCTCTTTTTCCTCCAGGTTTCTGTGCATTGTTTGTGGATAAAAAAAAAAAAAAGAAAAAAGAAAAAAGGAAGCACTGCAAATCCAGGTCACCCTCGCCCACACCGGCTCTGAGTGCTGCACTTCTTTCAGAAAGCTACTCTTTGTGTCAGCTCTTTACAGTGGTTAAAGTGTGGCGGTGGACTGTACGCGGACGTCTTGCTGTCCTTGCTTTTTTCATTTTCCATGAGTTGAAACTGCTGATGTTTTTTTTTTTTGTTTGTTTGTTTTAGTTTTTTTTTTTTTTTTTTTTTTTTTTTTTTTTTTTGCCATACCTCAGGACTCTACAGCTAATTCTGCCATCCAAGGGCAATTACAGGCAATTTTAGTTTTCAATGGGTTTCCATCAGCCGCTGGTAAAAACATGTCATTTCTGGTTAATATCGACTTCCTAGGAGTGACGGGTTTCAACATTAGTCCCAGATACCGTATACTGTATGGTGGTTCCTGATATACTTGCCTGAGGAATAAAACAATCAAGGACAGGTTGGCATGATGAAGTGGAGCCAATCCCAAAATTATTAATTTCCAATAACGCCAAATGTTTAATCATCTTATACTAAAGCAATTTGTCAATTACAATGTATGAATGACAAAAATAGGGCTTTTACTGTATAATACCTACATGAGCCCATTATGACAACTAAGCACAACAGCTACTGTAACTGTAAAGTCACCAACTGTGAAAGGCATTGCTGCATATAATAGATCTACATACTGTAAGCTTTTCATGACAACTAACATGAACCTACTTAAACATGAATAAGTCTCATTGTAACAATTCATGAATGATTATAAAGGCTGCATTGCACAACAGCAAACAAAAACTTTGTGCCATTTATCCAAGATTTCCTTTATCAGTGCTTATCTATGCTTATGTCACTTCAGGTAGGTGTTTCTAGGGCCACATAATGTGAAATCTGCTGAATATAACCGTCATGACTTCATGACTGTTACCGACTGCTAGAAGTAGCTTTTATAAACATTTATGTAGGGTTACATAGATTTTTACAAGCCTTTTTTATTTTTATAAGACTGGAAAAAGGTATGAATACAGTATGTATAAAGCCTTATAAATATTTATGTATGTTTAAGTCACTTCATGTTGACGTTTATGGGGGTTAATGTCAGATCTACTGTATGTAACCAGACAGATACAGTGCATGTTATCTGTAACTGCAAGTATCCTTTGTATTGATTCATGACGGTTTATGTTTATAACACCTTCTTACAGTACCTTATTAAGCCTTATAAAGGCTTCTGTAGCTTAATATCTGTTGTCTTAAAGTCCTTCAGGCTAGTGTTTATAGGATGACATGAGGCCTTTTTAATGATGATTACGTATAGTATGTTCATACTGTTCCTGTTGTGCTAACCTCATCCATTCTAGTGTTTATAGAGCTACATGAGACCTACATAATCAGTCTTTACAAAAACTGTCACTTTTCAAAAGGTATTATTTATATATGTATGCTAAGGTTACAGCATGTCTGTAGAAGGAACCATTTGCTTTCTTGTAAAGCCTGTAAGGTGGATATTGTGACTGGAATTTATGACAATTGTCAAGTGTTGAATGCTTATGTAGGTTCGTGTCAGTTGTCGTAAAATCCTTCAGGCTGACATTTATACAGCTATATAAAACATACGGTATATGTTATGACAGTTACTGCATGTTAGAAGTAACCTCTATAAATGCTAATGTACTGTAGGTGTATGTTGGATGTCATAAAGGATTTATGTAGGTGTCATGTAGAATACACAAACACTACAGTAAATATGCCCTGAAGTGTGAGTTTCTGCGCTGACATCAATATGAACTCTTGCAAAGTCCATTCCATTGTAGGCTGCCTATTACCCAAAAGTATAAGGATAAGCTAAGGAAAAGTAGCCAGCGTCTTTTCTTTCTCTCGGTTTCAACTCGGTTCGAGGATTTAATCTTGAACCACTTCAAATCCACAACCTTGAAAGATTCTCCCAAGGCATGCTGTTATGACTCCTGCTTGGCTGCAGGAAGGCTGGATGTTTTTTTTCCCCTCTGCACAGAGCTCTCAATAACCCCAGACTGTCATCCATCTTGCGTTCAGCTCATCTCGTAGCTGTCGGCGCTGTGTTCGAGAGCTCGCGCTGACCGTGGCTAATGCGTCTCTCTGAGGCAAGCTGGAGAATCTCCTCCTCTGACCCAGTATTGATCAGACTGTCGTTTCTTCTAGTTAGCACCGTTGGTGTGTTCGCTGACCTCTGCGTCTTTTCACACTATTAAAATCACAGATAAATCAAAGCGTTTATCCCCGTGCTCATGGTTAGTATAGCAACAAGATACTGTTCATTGTACTGTAAAGTGTCTTTGATGTTATTCTGGCATGAATCATGCTAACATGTTCGGTCTTAATAGGCCTACGCTAGATCTTCAAAAGCCTTTTATTCCAGCTGACACTGAGTATTTAAAGAGAGGATTATCCTAACAGTATCTAACATTATTACAGATTGTATTATTACTAAATACAGGCAGTATTTACAAGGCTACATGTCATGTACGTAAACCCTTTATGACAGCTGACATGAAGACAGCAAGATAATATTCACTGAGGGGTTATAATTACAGGAGATAAGAGTCATAAAGATTTCTAAAGTACTACATAATGGACTTGTTTAGAATGCTTTTGAAGAAGTTCAGTGTGATAATTGTCATAGAAAGAACTAAATATCATATAAGGGCTCATTCTCAAATGACTTAACAGTCATAAAGCTTGACATAAGGGTAATGTTTATAAGGCATATAAGGTTTATAGCATGCATATAAGCTCTTTATGACATGCATCACGGCATTTGGCAGACGCCCTTTTCCATAGCGACTTACATTTTTATCTCATTAAACATCTGAGGGTTAAGGGCCTTGCTCAAGGGCCCAACAGTAGCAAGATGATGGCGGCAGGGTTTGAACATGAGACCCTCTGATCAGTAACCCAATACCTTAACCACCGAGCTACCCCTGTCCCTGCACTGAATACCAAATGGAATTCGTTTAATAACATTTAGATTTAACATATTTCAATTAGCAGTCCACGCTATTAAGTATTGTGGTACTAATAATTAGGGACATCATTTTTTAGGGGTATGTGACATGTACGTCATGACAACTGACATAACATGACACAAAAAAAAAATCATAGGGTTATAAGTTATACTGTAGGGCAGTAGTAGCATGTGAGGGTGGTGTTTATAGGGCAAAATGACAGCTACAAGTCATAAGCCTTCATTAACATTCATAAGGTCTTATTCCAAAAGCTGTCTTTATGACCAACTTTATCTGTTGGAAGGAGTCTTTGTCATATGTCAGTTTACTGAATCAGTTTAATGATTGTCCTAACCGACATCACATGTCAGGTGGTGTACTTAACGTCAGTGCTTATAAGGCTTCATGACACCTACTGTATATGAGATTGAATAGGTATGTCAGCTATTTCCATTAGATGAAAAATCCAAATTCTAATAGATGGCCATTTTTGGCTACTGTACAGGCTGTACATAAGTTCCATATCTCAGTCCCAGTGGAAGGTAATATGACAGATAAATAAATAAATAAATAAATAAATAAATAAATAAATAAATAAATTTAACACAGGGAGCAGTATCACTAGGGGGCTAAACCTCTCCCGAACCCATTATAAAAGACTTTGAAATGCTTCTTTCAAAGTGTTGTACACTGGGCTCGGGAGACGCGGCTTCAAAGCCGTACCCCTTCTGACTGCCTGACTTGTGCATGTTAGTTATTCTAGCCAGGTTTAGGAAGTAAAGGTGACTGTGGGAAGTAGAAGACGAAAAAAAGAAGCATAGGGAGAAGAAGAAGAAAAAAACAAAGCATAAAGTTCATATTACTCCATGTTTTATTCATGCTCGAGAATAACCGGGACAGATAAGCAGTGTCGTGGATGTTTATGGACGGGTTTTATAAATGAGGGCCCGCTGCTTTCTCCTTGGCTGCGCACTCCAAAGTTACACCCTGAATAAAACTACCGCATGGATGAGAGGGAATCATTTTTATCAAGGCTGTCCTCAACAATTGATGAAATAATTATAAATCGCTAACGGAATTTCCCCAAAAATGTGATTTAGTATATTTTCCATTTATTTACGCAGCATTGGAGCTAAACATTGCTAGCCACCGCTTAACAAATAATTAATTAATAATGTCAGCAAAAAGGACTTAAACCACGTAAATGTGATGATAAAAAGAAATCACTTTCTATGGATGAACTGTAACTGTTTCTATCATGCCATAACTAGGGTTGGGTACCGAAACCGGTATGTACCGATAACCGGTACCTATATAACTGGTCTGTACCGGACCGAAACAGAACGCGAATTTCGGTGCCTCATTTCGGTGCCACTTAAATGCCTGAACTGTCGATTGAAATATTTGTTCTCTGGGTCTATGATGATGACACAGTTGTAATAAGCATTAGATTCATCAACATACATCATCGCTAGTAAAAAATTAAATACTGCATTCATGGGGTGTCAGAAATGATCGGAAAAATAAAATATTTCCTTAATTAGAGAAATCTTGAGAAGCTTTGATGATACAAATCCAAAACATTGTTGCAGTAACGCTACTGTCCATTTTATTTTTGTAGATTAAAAGTTTATTAGATTAGATAAAAAAAATTAAAAGCACAAATCATCGGGAAATGAGACCATCCGAGATGCGCGTGAATGTGCATCTTGCGTTACACTCGCTCTGACGGCAGCAGGGGGTCTAACGCTATCTTAACTTGCTAAATTAACTTTCGTTAAAATGCCTAAAACTAAACGGTCGAACGTGTGGCTGTATTTCACAAGAAAGGATTCCGACACCGCGACGTGCAGCAAATGTTTTACAGCAGTTGCGTGTAAAGGGGGAAACACGTCAAATCTAATGGAACATTTGAAGGCACACGGAATAAAGTTAAAAGCAGAGGGACGCGCCGTGTTTGACAGCTTACAGACCACAGCTGGCGCTATTGGTGTGGACGACCCCAGCCCCAGTCAGACCAACCGTAGCAAAAAGGATTCCAGCGATTATGATGACGTCAGCAGCCTTTCCGCAGGATAGCAGTCGGCTAATGTAATGTTAACTGCAAAATGCAAATCTTGCATTCATGCTAACAAATGGCCAAACGATTTGTAAAAAACTAATGTAACATGGATTCTGTTTATAATTATGGCTTTCCAGCTAGTACTTAAACTTAAACTAATATATTGTTCAATTTTAAGTATTAAATTTTTTGTTCAATAAAAATGTATTCTTGAGTCATTCACCATCATTTTGTGGCTTTTGTGGCTTTTGCAAAATATCGGTTCAGGCACAGTTCTGGCACCGGTACCGGATTAAAAGTATCGATTTGGCACCGGTATCGGAAAAACCCCAAATGATACACAACCCCAGCCATAACACAGTCATGAGGTATTATATACATTGCATGTAGAATCAGTTATTAAAATATTCATGAACACTTGACATAAAACTCATTGTGAATTGTTCACATGACATATTATTATTAATGTTCATTACATACATAGTGTGTTACCTGTTGATATAATGTATTATATATCAATAATAATTCTCTAATAAATAATTTAATTGTACACTCATAACCGCGTTTTAAAAAGTGTGCAGCGCCATCTGTTTAATTTTGGAATGGACTAATGATTTTTTCAAACTTGATTTTTTTAATAATATAAGGGCATTTTCCATTTAAATTTTTAAATAAGCATATCCTCTCTTCCTGTGGGGCGATTGCGATGAGACAAAGCCTATATGTTACCTTAAGCTTGACCAAATACATCTGTGAAAACATCATTAAAATTTGTGCAGTAGTTTTTATGTGATGTGTGGACAAACAAACAGACAAACAGACAGACAAAAATTCCAAAACCATCTTGATGTGTTCTATTACTCATTTTACACACACACACACACACACACACACACACACACACACACACACACACACACATATATACAGTGGTGTGAACATTTTTTGCCCCCTTATTGATTTCTTATTTTTTGCATGTTTGTCACACTTTAATGTTTCAGATCATTAAACAAATTTAAACATTAGTCAAAAACAACACAAGAAAACACATCATGCAGTTTTTATATTAAGGTTTTTATTATTAAGGGAAAATTAAATCCAAAACTACAGGGCCCTGTGTGAAAAAGTGTTTGCCCCCCTTCCCCTATTAAAACATAACTTAACTCTGGTTTATCACACCTGAGATTAGTTCCTCTAGTCACATCCCGGCATCATTACTGCCACACCTCTTCGCAATCAAGAAATCACTTTAATAGTACCTGCCTGACTAAGTGAAGTAAACCAAAAGATCCTTAAAAGCTAGACAACATGCAGAGATCCAAAGAAATTCCAAAACAAATGATGAAGAAAATAATTGAGATATATCAGTCAAATCAAAAGGTTATAACGGCTTTCTAAAGCTTTGGGACCTGCAGTGAACCACAGTGAGAGCCATTATCTACAAATAGCAAAAACATGGAACAGTGGAGAACCTTCCCAGGAGTGGCCGGCCGTCCAAAAATACCCCAAGAGCGCAGCGACAACTCATCTAAGAGGTCACAAAAGTCCCCACAACAACGTTCAAAGAACTGCAGGCCTCATTTGCCTCAGTTGAGGTGATTGTTCATGACTCTACCATAAGAAAGAGACTCGGCAAACATGGTTAGCATGGCAGAGTTCCAAGACGAAAACCAGTGCTGAGCTCAAAGAACATAAAGGCTCGTCTCAGTTTTGCCAGAAAGCATCTTGATGATCCCAAGACTTTGGGGAAAATACTCTGTGGACTGACGAGACAAAAGTTGAACTTTCTGGAAGGTGTGTGTCCCATTATGTCAGGCGTAAAAGTAACACCGCATTTTAGAAAAAGAACATCATACCAACAGTAAAATATGGTGGTGGTGGTGGTGGTGGTGTGATGGTCTGGGGCTGGTCTGCTGCTTCAGGAACTGGGAGACTTGCTGTGATAAATGGAACCATAAATTCTGCTGTCTACCAAAATATCCTGAAGGAGACTGTCCAGCCATCTGTCTGTGACCTCGAGCTGAAGCGAACTTGGGTTCTGCAGCAGGACAATGATCTCAAGCACACCACGAGCTGGAGTAAAACAAAATGAAGACTTTGGAGTGACCTAGTCAAAGTCCTGGCCTGGAACCAATTGAGATGCTGTGGCATGACCTTAAAAAAGGCGGTTCATCCTCGGAAACCCTAAAAGTTCAAGTCAAACTAGGTCTTGTGATTTCTGGTGAATGACGGCGTAAAAGCGATTGACATTTACAGAAGACTTCAAGGACCGTACAGTGATGTGACTTTTAGCTGCAGGAAAATATTTGAACCGTGCAAACACCTTACGAAAGAAGGTCGGACACCCGTGAATAATGATCTCGAGCCCACTGCAGTCATTCCTGTAAACATTTAGAGAGTGGAACGCCTGATTCTTCAAAATCAACAGACGCATCTGAGTCTGTGTGAACTCTACACACAACACCACTTCCACGTTACTGGAACTCGGCTGGAAGTTATTGCTACATCCTCCTGACCTCGCTCCAAGACATTACAAGATGTTTGGGAGTTCCTGGGAGGCCGGGGTTTCAGATCATGGCTCCAGCATACGGAGAAGACTTTCTGCCTTCATGGTGTCCAAGCACTAGTGAAACACTGGGATGAGTGCACCAGTGTAGCAGGGGATTATATAGAGAAATAAAGAAGGTTTTTATTCTCATATCTGTGAGTTATGTTATTCTGCGACATCAAACGACCCGGTTTAACGAGTGAAAAATAAATAAATAAATAAATAAATAAACCTTGCACATACTGTAACTCTGTATGTGATAGTGTGCCACACATCTTCGTTACCGATCCTGCAATGAAACCTCCTGATCAGTCCTTATAGACTCAGTGTTGAGCAACTCTTCAATGTAAATGTGAATAATAAAAATCACCGGTTGTTAAACCGTCCCTGCTCTTCATATTCTCTTCATCTAACAGTCCGCTTTCTCTTGGCACTCATCCGTGTTCAATCATGAGACAACACTGCCCCCTCTTGACATTTCTCTGACTGTACATTTCCTGTGGTTCATGTTTAAAATGTGGGCTATTCCAAAGATAAGTAAAAAAAAAAAAAAAAGTCATGTCTTTTTGTCTTGGCTCAGTCTGTAATGGTGTAGTAGGATTGCACTGACATAAAAACATCATTAAGATAGTACAAGCTAAATTATACATCTAAAGCACACAAATAAAATCAAATGCTATTGTGTGTGTGTGTTTATTTATTCATTGATTTATTTGCAAAACATGCCTGCTAAGCCTGCTATACAGTACTGACTCGCTCTGAATGAAGATATCTGCCAAATGTACAGAAGGCCTGCCATCTTTTTTTTTTTTTTTTTTTTTGCCTTGAGGCCACACAAAAGCATCCTTCTCACTCTCTGAAAATAAAGCTATTTGAAAGCACCTTTCAAGCTGGAGAAACATATACTATTTTGACTCTAGCGCATAAACCTGTGCATGCCCATTTGTGTGTGTTTTGTGTTCTGGATGTCTTAGCACTGCGTTTATTTCGTGGCTGCTGGCCAGGATCTCACTCCGTACCCTGTAATTTCATTTCACCTCGTTTTATTATTACACCCTAGTGCAAAGGCGGTGGAATAAGTTATTCGCTCCCGAATGCACCGCACCAGGTCTACAAACCTGAAACTTTTTTTTGTGTAAGGGTATCTTTATGTTGCATTACCTTGGAATGACATTTATCGAGCTGTGTGCGTTTGAGCTACAAAGTGAGCAGAAAATAAAATCATGGCCTCCTCCATGTTCCTCCTTTCCTTTAACAGCAGGCTTGCCAGAAAAGTCTAGCGAGAACTTTTATTTATTTATTTATTTATTTATTATTATTTCATTATTTTTTTTTTTTTTTGCTGAAACAGTGAACTATAGTCAGTGTCATACAGTACAGTAACAAGTAAATTTGTATGAAAAGTATGTTAAAAAAAAAAAAAAAAAACAGGATATGTGTTGTACAGGTATATACAGCCGATCTCATAGAAGCGCTACTAAAGGTGTGTCTCTTTTCGGAGGATGGATACGTACTGTAGAAGGACACGTTTGAAGGTCAATTACCTCATAGCGTCACGACTACAAGGCTGGAACCATAACGCTCCTTCAAATGCAGAGAACAAGTGTGGCCTTCTTCATCCTGACAACGAAGGCTGCAACTGTGTACACATTATGACAGGAAATATCCCAAGGCTCTTTGATAAATATTTTATTTTGAAGTTGTTGTTTTTTTTTTTTTTTTGCATGAAAACCTATGGCCAACCCTATATATATATACAGCAAAAAAGTCAAAAACTATATAAAAGGGGGATGTACAGGTACGTGAAATCTGTTCCCTGAGAAAGTTTTTTTTTTTTTTTAAAGAAAAAGGGCTTGGTTTAGTGCTGTTACACAATGTTAATTACATTAGAGTATTCTGGTTAGCCTAAAAGGTCATAGGAATTGTTATCATATAAGGAACGAGGAACTGCAGTTTGTTTTATGGACATAAAGCAAAGAGAGATGTAAGCGATAGAGACATGAGAAAGTTCTGTCAGATAACTTTACAGAAGGAATTTGACAATCTCCCATAGACCAGACCATCTCATTTCAGACCGGATGTCGTGGTCTATGTAGTCAGCAAGGGCCATAAGCCTACAAAGTCTGCATAGATGATTCCTATAAAGGATGTGACCCTGATCTTCAAGCATTATGAGTTACATCCTCTAGCTGTATCAAGAATCAAGTATACAGCTTTCAGGTATTTTATATTAGGGTTTATGACATAAAATCACTGATTATTATTATTATTATTATTATTATTATTATTATTATTATTATTACTTTTATTATTATTTATTTATGAGGGTAAATTAAAATTCCAAGAGTTTATATAAATGCTGTAAACCAACAAACCATAGATCTGACATTTAGCTTTAATTAAAATTCCTTGGAGTCACAGAAAGCAGCCTTGGTTTGGAGGTGAAACAAGACAAGCCTAGTATACGTACAGTACATATATAGATGTGTATGATCACTTGTGTGTGTCTGTGCCGTGGTCGAGAACTAAAGACGACAATTTATTAAAGGCAGTGGCGCTGCAGTGGATGCTGTGGGAATAAGAGCAGAGGACACACTTGCAAACACGTGTTCCTCTGCAAGTGGTGACATTTAATTACACACTATGGGGTTAGCACGAAGGGATTAAATGCTAACATATTTCAAAGGTGCATTAAGACGACGAAGCAGCGATGCCAAACTTGCTGTGCCGGGATTTTGTCTCGCACATACGATCGTCGCTTAAAATAAAAAAAAGAAAGGAAAAGAATAACAAAAAAAAAACCAGCGTAGATGAACAGTAAGCACCCCGAATGGCCTCCTGACGCCTGGACTGTCTGTGCTGGTGATGAGGCCTTTCACTGAACATCAGCACTGACAGTAATGCAGCTGCCAATCACAGGTTTATATTATACGTTTGTCGTAATTTGGTACTTTTTACAGCTGCTATTTCATGAGTAAGAGCAGGAACAATCTTGTTTCATTGGCATTTCAGAACCTATAACTGCATAAAAAAATTTAATTCTTGTAAAATATTAAAGAAGATATGCCGTGCAAGATTTCTGTAGTTTGAGTTAATGTTGCATTATATAGTAAAAAAAAAAAAAAGTTATGTATACACTCTCAGAAATAAAGGTACAGTTTTGTACTAATGAAGGTACAAACCATTGTCACTGGCGCAGAACCTTTCAAGGATACAGAATTGTACCTTAATATAGAGAAACAAATTCATACCAATTCTGTTTGTTACATCAAGGATATTATTTGTACCATGGGCAACCAAAATGTACCTTTTGTTTTATAAACTTGCCGGTACATTTTATTGTACTCCAATCAAATGTACAAATCTTGTCCTTGAAGGAACCATTCCAGTGACAAGCCTTTTTGTACCTTCATGGTGTCCAATGTGTTCCTTTGGAATCTATGAACAAATTTTTTTTTCTTCTATTGAATAGGACATTCAATTTATTATCAGTGACTATGAAAATATATCAGATGCATGTGTTTGAACACTGCCTTGGATTACAGTAAAATATTCAGAAAGAAAAATACATCTTTCAGGTTTATAATGAACAAATGTTTAAACTAAATAAATCAATTCTATTAGCTGGAAAAGCTTTCACAAAATACAATCACGCTAAAATGGTACAGTATATAAAATACAATTTTCCATCTACAGTATAACTTTTCGCAAACTGTTCACAATATAATTTAAACTTTTAAATGGATTCTTCCCACTTTGCATTTACACAACATTTTTTCAGAGCAGAAATGAAATGAAAAGCATCAAAAACACTGTAACGAGATGTGCACAAACCCGGTGACTATACATATCTGTAAAACTCTTCGACTTCAGCATCCCCAACTAAAAGTTATCGTAGGCAGTGGATAGTAAACACTACATGCACAATATACTTAATATTATGGTGATTAATTGCTTTAAATAAATTCAAATGTATGAAATTGCTTACATCATTGGATGAAAAGCTAAATAAGGTAATTTAATAAATCCCTTAGGGATCCTTGGGGCCCTGAAGAAGTTCTGACATGTCCTGACATTTGTGTATTTTTCAGTTACGCATAAACATATAAATGACTAAAGTCTGATTACACCGTATTCAGCACAAACTGGGGATGAATATGTGAGCATCATAACATTTGTGCTTCAAAAAGATGTGACAATCATCCTGCTCACTCATTCACAGAAAACACCATCTTCATTTCAATGAACGATCGTGAGTAATGCTGTGATTCACACCATAGAAGACAAGGACCTGCATAATGAGCTGCATAATGAGCTGCATAATGAGCTGCATAATGAGCTGCATAATGAGCCTTTTAGTCAGGTGACAGAGTGTTAAGAAAAAAAAAAAATAAACAAATCATGAAATTCTGTGAGCTACATGAGGCAGCATTTTAGCCGCCGGGAGCTGAAGTGTTTGTGCCAAGCACCATTATAGATAGCAGTGTCATAAGCTAACCAAAAACTAAACAAAACAGCTATCGTAACCTACAGCTATCCAAAACGGGGGGAAATACATTAGAACATTTACACCACAGCTTATATTCATGAACATCAGGCATTATCTGACTCACTGTGAGCTAACATGGTTGTGCTAAGCAACATAACGCAGTATGATAGCATGATTAGCAGTGTTATCCACATGCTACCATAAACTATGTACAGTAAGTGACTTTGAAAGACAATGTTCCATATAAGCTGGCCAAAGCTAGGAAAAATAAAATAATATCAGTTTTATATAATCACAATAATAACTTGCCCATGGAAACAGCTTGCTGGAATCTTCTTCTCTGTTCTATGTCGGAGTCTCAGTGTTGTTCTGAGGACAAGCTAAACTCCGCCCACTGTCCAGAACATTCTGTACCCTTTATCTTAGAACTATTATGTACCTTCAATTCAGTTGTACCTTCTTTTCCATACCATTAAGGGCACATTTATCTTAAAAACTTAAAAACAAATAAAACCTTGTTCTTCGAAGGTCACACATAATTTAATGTACCTTTTTACTGAGACTATATGATAATTTGTACCTTTAAGAAAACTTAATAATTTAGTTTGCAGTGTAACGTTAAGACCAAGTAAAAAGTAAGGAAAACATTCTGATTGTGCATTTTGTCCTCACACCCCGTTTAGACAGTGCTTAGCAGAGAGAAGACCATCGGAATACTTTGTTAAGCTAAGTTAAGTTAAGCCTTTATTTGGCACATACACATTGCAGCGCAGTGAAATTCTTTCTTCATGTAACTGGGGTCAGAGGGGCTTTGATTTTGATTTGCAACACAAGCAGATGTTGACGGATGATCGGGATTTGCCAGGAATATTTTTTTCGAGGCTACGGATAATATTCCCAACAACTGGTTCCACTCCTGATCGCCCTCGGTCAGGAAGGATAAGAATAACTACACCAAGACAAGACTAATTCAATGCCATTGTTTCACACTAATGTTTCATTTGGCTGCAATTAGACATCTAACGTCATCATCTGAATTTTCTATTTCTGTTGTTGATGGGCGTCTTTATTTATTTATTTTTTTTTAAATCAAACTTTCCCCATTGTATAAAGGTATATAATGTCTAGTGAATCTGGGATTTTACTTTTTTATTCATTTGTTATAAGCTGATTAATTTATTCGATTTAAGTTATTACGGCTAAATTTGGTCCACACATACGGTACATCATATATTACATGGCAAGAAACTAAGCGAAATTCCACACATAGCTCAATTCACTGAACTGTGCTTTAGATCTTTGGAAGCTATAATAAAACACTCATTGCAAGGTATAGACAACAGAATTATGTAATTTAATTAGTGGTTTGGAAATTCTTCTTGGCAATGTGCTACATCGTCCTGCTCGGATTTTCTCTCAGGGACGTGGGCAACTCAAAGGGCCGGCAATTCGACTAATGCTTGGGTTTTTAAACACTATCACTGTGGCTCAATATAGCTCAATGGTGTGGCATTCCTGTTGATTATTTGGACTCTGTCTGCTTTCTATAACATTCCAGCTGGATGTGTATGGATGGCCGACTGAAATGGACTCAAGTTGCTGTGCTTTTTCCGCTGGTTGTGTATGATTTATTGGATTGGATTTCCATTGCCTGTCCACTGGAAATTCAGTCTAATTGCTACAGAGTAAAATCTCCAGTGTTGATTTAACACTTTCAGAGTACATTTGAGTTCGAATGGACTCATATAAATATTGCTGGGTGTTAAGTTCGCACTGGGGAATTTGCTGTGTATGATGTCCTTATGTTTTGCATGTGGGTTATTGAAGATGATTTCTCTGTGATTCTGGTAGGATTTTTATATGTTTATTGGAATTAATTCTGGTTGCCATCAGTTTTTATTACTGTTGTTCATCTACCTGATAAACTAGCTGGGCATGTGGCCCTGAAGTTCAACATTACACCTTTTTTTTTACATAGCTTATATAAATTGATTAAAAAAAATTATAATATGGTAATATGGGTTTGTGGGTTTTGGAAGACGGTTAGGGCCAACATTAAGAAATAAATACAAGGTCTGACTTTAGTTTAAAATCAGAATTCTGAGAATAAAGTAAATGTTTTGAGATCAAAGTCAGAGTTCTGAGATTAAGTTCACAAGTTTCAGCACCTAAGAATTTGGATATTAAAGTCAAAATTCTGCAATCAAAAGGTCAGAATTCTTAGATAATTTTTATGGTGGCTAAGATGGATTTATTATTATTATTATTATTATTATTATTATTATTATTATTATTATTATTATTATTATTTATTGGTGGCCCGTTGAAATACTAATAATAATTAGTGCTGAATTTCTGCTGAAGTATTACAAATTCCCACAGGAATGTGATGTTGATCTTATTGGATTTTTCTGAATTGATTGTCAGAATTTTGTAAAGATTTTTGTGCCATATTAACTGGAGTTTTATTTATTTATTTATTTTAAAGAATGTGCTCAGAATGGATGTTCATATTGATTTTTATTTTTATTTTTGTCTTGAATTATGGTCCATCACTACTGAGTTTTATTGGTATCAGTGATTGGAATCCCAATGGATCTTTTTTTCAGTATTGATTCTTGGTATATAGATGGATTTTTATGATATTTCTACTGTTTAAAGTTGAACTACTTGAACTGATCTGAACTGAATATATGATCTGATTACTAATATATTAGGATGAATTAACCACTGGTGACTTCAGCTGGAAATGGATTGTAGTCTGAATTGTTTTTGACTAATCAATAGCATAACACCTTCCCATCAGTACTACTGCATTCACTGGGTTTAACGGGAGGTTCTCTGTGCGTTTTATGTTCATCTGGAAGACTGGGTTCATTACAGCATCTCGTGAACAGACTCTATAATTCAACCCACAACCCCAATCAGATTTTCACAAGGGACATCATTTTGACATGTTTTATGCCACGTTGAGCTGGTTTTCCTAACCCCACTCCTGCAGTTTAACAGCTCTGTAGTTTTTAATGCGTTTCAAGCTCTAAAACACCTGACTCAACTCATTACCTCGTTAACAAACCTTTCATAGGTTAAATTAAGCGTGTTATCAGAGGAAGCACAGTGAAGGTGTGCAGAGTAGGGAAGTGAAAAACAAACGCTTCAAAATGAACACAAACTGCCTGAATATTTGACAATAGAGCTCCACTTTTTTTTCTCTTTCTTTTTTATTCCAATTGAGCAAATTAAATTTAGGAAGCACATTAGGATGTATCCCTTAGGGGGGTTACCATAACAACCTCGCACCACTCTCACCCCTCCTTGAAATTCAGTCATTGTGTTAATAAGAGCTGTGTCTCTGGAGGCGGAGGTTGAGTGTGTCTCCATCTCTTTCAGGGAGGAGAAAAACAAATGCGCTCATGAGGCAAACGGAAAGGAAAAAAAAAAGTATGAAAGTATACTTTCTATTGTGGCTCGACACAAAAACAGGAAATCCCTAAAGGAAAATCATCATGCAAAGCCACGTGTTCCTCATCACACTAAATCATTCAGGGTTCCTCTCCATCACCAAATCCACCACCTCTCCACCTCCATGCAGTGCCCCTTGCTCCTCCCTGCGGTGTGTGACTCGGTTGCTAATGACACGTTCTGTATGTCTTATCATGAAAATTATAGAAATGTGTTTTTCTCTCTCACAGCAGACTCAGCCAAAGCATTAAATATTCAGGAAACAGATGTTCCACCCAATGCTCATGAGCTGTAATGGAAGTTCTTGCTTTATAGTGAATTTATGGAAGGCATGAACGTATTCCCTTTTGAACTCACAATTTTGATACGTTATTATTTATTAATTTATTTATCTATTTATTTATTTATTTATTTATTTATTTAGTTTGTTAGTTTATATGGAAAAGCAGTGGAAATAATTACATTACAGTCTAAAAAAATATGAAAGGAGTCTCCAGTTCCAGTGCTTTGTATCAATCAGAGATAAAGCTCTGGTTTTCTGTTGTTGCTTGTTTGTTTTTTTGTTTGTGACTTGCCAATTTATAATGTAAATAGTAATAAGAAGCTGTTTCTTAATGGTACATGTAACTTTAAATGGATAGAAAGTATCATGTGTTGTTCTTTAACTACACTGTAAACCTGAATAAGTCGGCAAAACTCAAAAAAATTTAGGTAATCAGTTACATAATTTTTTTGAAGTAATGATGTTTCCAATTTTAGGTAAACAGACCTACCAGTTTTTGTGTTTGTTGTACTCATTCATATTAATCGATATTCACTTGCATTACTGAGTAGTCACACGATGTCGTCCTGAACACAACCCTCCCATTTTTATCTGGGTTTGGGACGGGCGATTCATCCAGTGGCTGGGAATCGAACCTGACCATTTCACATGGCAGACGAAACACCTCCCACTGAGCCACCAGCGCTCTGGTACTTTAGGGAGCCCAGATTTGTATAGATTATGTGAAGACAGACCAATCCACCATCTTGATTAAAACAATTCAATGTGCATTGATGATGTCAGACACAAAATCGATCGGCTGAAAGATTTTAAGTTGGTGGGACATTAAGGAGACAGTTACTGTGGCTTAAAATATTAAATACTCAAAGAGGTCCATTAATTTGAACTAATTGTAATTGTTTAAGTTACATGTAACACTACTCAATATGTTTAATTACTTTGAGCATTAGGGTTTACAGTGTACTAAATGTCAACTAACTTGTAATCATTGAAAACGGCGCTGTGATAGAATAAAACATGCTGTTCCACGATCAGCCATTCCTGATAAAATGTATAATATATAAATTTCATTTGATTTGATGGTACCTTTGTGAACACTCTTGCTGTAGAATTTATTTAAATGAACCTTTTTTTTTAATACAATATACTGTATTTTTATATATTTTTAATATACTTTGTCTGTCTGTCAACAAGCTTTAATATTCCCTCTTTGATATCAGCCCTCTGTGTTTAATCTAAAGTTTAGTCTTCAGCACTTTAATAAGTGTCTCAGTGTAACGACCACTGTTGATTGTTAATCTTTTTCCTGGTAATGTTCCAATATTGGCCCTTGAGAATCCCAGAAAACTTTGATGAATTTCCAGCTGATCCAGTTGACTTTTTAACTTTTGAAGAGCTCCAAACTATTTAACATTATGAGGCTATTTGAGAGAGTTGAGGAGGCTATTTGTCATCCGTGTGGCAAAGTGATGGAGACAAGCAGTAAGCTGGCTAGCGGTTGAGGTGGATTTAGTAGACAAATAAAGCTGTGTACTATATCATCTGTATAACAGTGAATGTTAATGAGTAAGAGAAGGAACATGATAAAGGGAAGTGTCCCCAGTACTGAACCCTGTGGGATTCTGGGGGCAGACATTTGAACTCTTTGATCAATAGTTTTAAATTTGAACAAAATGTGTCTTTTCAACGAGGGAGAAAGGAAATACACACTGATACACAGTGGCCTGGGCTGCAATGATAGCCTGACTTCTCATAAAAAGATGAATAGAGCTAAGACGGGCGTTCAAGTCAAACCAGGACTTTTTTTTTTTTGGTGCAGGATAACAACACAGTTCTGAGAGTTAAAAAAAAAAGAAACTCTTTATTTCTCTCTATAATCCACTGCAACACTAATGGACTAATCCCAGTGTTTCATTAGCGCTTGGATACCATCCAGGTATAAAGTTTTCTCTAATGATTGGATTGCGTGTTACACAACTGAAACTCCGGACTTCCAGAAACTTTTTTAAATGCTCAAATGTGTGGAAATGGCTTGGAGCGAGGACAGGACTGTAAGGGGATGTGGCAATAATTCCCAGTGTGTGCAAGTGGTGTTGGTGAATGATTGTGTGTACAGTTCTCACAGACAGTTTCCACTAGTGTGCGACAAGTTATTATCATTTTCCAAAGATCCAAGCATTCCACTTGCTGAATGTACACGGGAACAAAGCACGGATGTATGGCTTTCTTATCCAATCATACTGTGCTTGACATCTTTTGTGCTGTAAATGTCAATCGGTTTTACACCTTCATTGACCAGAAACTGGTTTGACTTGAACGCCCATCATATCCATCAAAGCCTGCACTGAGATAAAGAACGATGAGAATGGGAAGTGAATCGGAGTCAGGTCCAGTGTAAAGGTGATTTTGATTGAAATCATAATGCATACTTAAATAATAGGTTTTATTTTGGTCATTTGTAGTAAACTGATTAGATTTTTAATGATTCTGATTTATTAAATCAATGTACTGTAAGTATCCCAAATTTGTATCATATTTTCCCAACCTTTTTTTTCTGTTACCTTTTAACATTTTGTACCTCTACACCTTTACAGGATACCAGTTACACACATTGCCAAATAATAAAAAAAAACACAGGTGTCCACTTTCAGGAAGCCAGAACTCATGGTTCTGCTGACTTGTTTAAAAAAAAAAAAATTGGCTGAACCACTGTGTGCTTGCTGGCAAATATTTCATCATGACATCCAGATAATTAAGGCCACTCATTTTTTCTCCTCTGTTCCCGACTGCCTCACCACATCGCTTTTTCTCCATGTAGAGCAGATACAGTATTACAAAATGGCTATTTTCTTCCATTTCCCTCCATTAATGCAGTCCACTCTATTGCATTATTAAAAAGCAGACATGGGGATAATGGCCGTGGCTGCTGGTTCATTGTTTTCAAAGAGTTTTGGACATTAAACACACACACACACACACACACACACACACACACACACACACACACACACACACACACACACACACACACACACGGAGCTTTGGAAAGAACTGCACCTCAAACACGTTTTTTTTTTTATCCAGGATCATTGACATTTCAGTAAAATTACCGATCATGCTTTTCTCCAGTCTCCGTCTGAATTACATCACGCATGCTGATGTTTCGTGACCGGCATCCTGCCTCATTAAAGCGCAAGCTGACGGACATGCCCAAAGGCAAAACACAGAAAAGCGTTTTTTAATAACCAATAAACTGGAATTGCTCATTTAGACGTGTTTATTGTGCCACAAGGTGGCGATATGTTATCAGGTCGTCTGTCAGTGCGTCTGTTTGAGTCTTCTCATTAGTGCGTTATCTGAAGAAGGAGAGGCTGGATGTTTGTACAATTTATTTGGAAAAGATGAACTGATCAGATTTTGGAACTGATCCAAATAGGGTCAAGGTCAAAGCAAGGTCAAAATGTCTGAAATCGTAGCTCCTTGATACCTTCCTTCCTGTTGAAGTATATTATAAGGAGTTTTTTCAGGGAATACATGTCAATAACACCCAGGGCAGGACCTGCCTGTGCTGGAGCTCTCCGCATCAGTGCAGCTGGGACTCTTGTCCAATTTCTATTCAGTAGTCAGCTTTTTTATTATATGAAAGTTAACACAGAAAAGTGCAGCTCTGTCAGCATGCTATCTGTCTTCTTCAACATACATAAACTGTCCAAAGCCTGCAATTGGCTAGCATAGCTGTGATCGGAGGCGGCACGGTGGTGTAGTGGTTAGCATTGTCACCTTACACCTCCAGGGTCCAGGTTTGATTCCCGCCTCTGTGTGTGTGGAGTTTGCATGTTCTGCTTGGTGGGTTTCCTCCGGGTACTCCTGTTTCCTCCGTGTTCCCAACTTGCCCCTAGTGTGGGAATGAGTGTGTGATGTGTGTGCCCGGTGATGGATTGGCACCCTGTCCAGGGTCTAGTCCACCCCGTGCTCAACGTTTCCTGGGACAGGCTCCAGGTCCCTCGACTAAGTGTCTTCTCTCTTGGACTCCAGGCCAGGGATGTCTGCAGGATTTGAACATCTAATTCTAAAAAATGAGCATGTAAGCTTTAATATTATAAATGCTACATATTGAAATGGTTGACTTTGGCTTTGAAAGTACGATGAAATGAAGTGTCATGTACGCGAAACAGGGATGTGATGTACCAGTGTGGTGCAAATCACAAATCCTGCTCGTGCTTTTTATTTAAAAAAGGAAGTGTTGACACCACAGCGACGCTGACTGCTTCTAATTTGTCACTCGGTTAAACACATTCAGCTAGCTTTGCTCCTCTGGGTTTATGTGATTATAATTCCCCTGCTGAACAGCACTAGCGTAGCGGTATAGCATGATATCCTCAACGCTAAAAAAAAAAAAAAACAACAACACCTTTCTATTCATGTTTCGCATCCAGACTAGTTTCTCAGCAGCCTCATTATCTCTTGGAGACGACGTGACCTTGATGATGTTCAGTGACAATTAAGCTGCATGGAGAAATCATAAAAGCGTCCTGTTATAACAGAACAGAGTGGATTTGCATAAACAGCCAGATGTTCACGTCAGTGAAGAAAGGTAGCGCACACGTCTGGCACAAGGTGTGTGGAAGATGAGTTACGAGGGTACTGTTCATGATACAACATCCGGAGTGGAGAACTGTTTCCTTTAGTTTAGCATAAGAAGTTTCAATAATAATAATAATAATAATAATAATAATAATAATAATAATAAACAAAGGTATATATTGCAAACAAACAAACAAATAAATTATTGTCTGATATTAGGCATGCTGTTGCAAATTCAGCAATAGTATATACTTTGTTTTTTATAAAATTGCAGTTGCAAAAAGAAATAAAAAAAGGACAGCCCATTATTAACAAACAGTTACAAATGAGTATTTATATTTCCGTCTTAAAGTTTCTGTCTTCCCCCTCTCCCCCCCCCCCCCCAAAAAAAAAATTTTTTTTTCATTTTTATTTCCTTATTCTAAAATCAAATACAGCCAAATAACACCACAAAACACCATGTATATATCCGTCAGTATTTTTATACATAGGCATAAAGTTGTTATTGAAACAGCAATGCTTTGACTTGCTTTGTCATTGCACAAAAAAAAAACCTCCAACAATATTTTTTTTTCCATTCCTAAGAACGCTGCATGCAATTCTGCTCTTTCATCCTGGAATGTGTGTCCTGTTGTGGTCTGCTGTGTTTCGTCCCCTCAGGTGTTCAGGCTCCCCAGTGGCACTGTTAGTTCTGAAAGAGCTGAATAACATGAGACCTGCTTTCACTGTAATAAGAAAAGAAAAAAAATTCCTGCCGTGACTGGACTGTAACAATTTTCACGCAGGAATCTTCTCAGTGTGTTTTTTAAGATTCACTCCTCCAACCAAGTGTAGTAAAATAAATAAATAAAAAAATAAGTCAACTCAATATATATATATATATATATATATATATATATATATATATATATATATATATATATATATATATATATCAAGCATCCTTGATAAGGGATTTTGGTGGATCTGATGCATGGCAACAGCGGTCATTAGTAAATGCCAATTTCAAAGCTTAACAAATACTTTGACTCGCCAAATCTTGTGCACACACTTGCAGACATTCCACAACCCTGGGCTCCTCCTGAGCAGCTGTGTAAGACTCTGAAAATGAAAGTTATTGATGCCCACAATGCAGGAGAAGCTACAAGAAGATAGCGAAGCGTCGTCAGCTTACAGTTTCCACAGTGAGAAATGTAATTAAGAGACGGCGAACTTTGGAGGTCAAGATGAGATCTGGAAGACCAAGAAAACTCTCAGACAGAACTGCTCGTATGCTGGTCAGAAAGACAAATCAAAACCTCCATTTGACTGCAAAAAACCTGCAGGAAGATTCAGCAGACTCAGGAGTGGTGGTGCACCGTTCCACAAGACCTTCATGGAAGAGTCAGCAGAAGAAAATCTTACCTGCGTCTCCATCATAAAATCCACCCTCAGAAGTTTGCAACAGAACATCTACAGAAGCCTGATGCATTTTGGAAACAAGTGCTGTGGACTGGCCACAATCAGTGAAGGCATGTTTGGTGCAAAAAAGGAGCAGCACTTCATGAAAAGAACCCCTGGCCAACTATTAAGCATGGGGGCGGATCTATCATGCTTTGGGGTTGTGTTGCCAGTTGACAGGAAACATTGCACGGGTGGAGGGAATAATGGATTCCACTAAATACCAGCAAATTCTGGAAGCAAACATCACACCATCTGTAAAAAAGCTGAAGATGAAAACAGGATGGCTTCTACAACAGGACATTGATCCTAAACGTACCTCGAAATCTAACATGGAAAACCTCAAGAGACGCAAACTGAAGGTTTTGGAACGGCCATCACAGTCCAGCTGTGATATCTACCAGAGGAGGTGTTACTAAGTACTGATTATGTTGGGTGCCCAAACTTTTGCACAATGCCACAATTGCATTTTTATTTTTTATCTTTGTTCAATTTATTACATATAAAGTAACTATGCAAAAATGAGTCTCTCTCCAATTTTCAAGAGTGACTGTGTTAACATCTTTTAAATCACCAAAATCTTGTTATTTATCAAGGGGTGCCTAAACTTTTGCATAAGGCTGTATATACAGTATATACCTTGTCGTAGTAGTAGAAGAAAGAGGTCAGGAAAAAGCTAAATAAAATGGCAGAGGTACGTTTACTTTCTAGCAACGCAGGATCATATTGAAGTGGGTTAGTAAATCTGATAATGTGTTTAAATGAACATCCCTATGTGTGGAACACTAAAGGATGTGATGAACCACAGAAACCACAACACCTACACTGGCTGCACTGACGGAGGAAATTGCAGAGTAATCCCTGTCGACACGCTAGTCAATGTTGTTCATACTGTAGTTCACCGAAATAAAAACTATCTGGATCCTTATGGTGACCACTTTGAGCGCTGAATGTAACTGCATAATTCAAACATAGCTCACAGACACCCTTTAATTATTATATAAACTTAGTAAGAAGTTTAGATTTTTATGCATATATATTTCATGTTGTATGAAAAATTCACTATATAAATTGTTGGGTCCCCCTGTACAGTATATAGGATATATGACCACTTTGACAACAAAATTAGATAAATCCATTTTTGCAGTTTTGAAAAACAAGTGAGCTTTTTTCCCTTTTCAAAAAAAAAAAAAAAAGGATTGTAAACTAGAATCTTGAAAAGCACAATATTTTGACAAAATTTTGTGTGATTTTGCTGAAAGCCATAACTCAATCTCTCACAGTTTGTCACTCTGGATAAATCAGCCTGCAGTTCTGTTTGTGGTTATTTAATATCAATAATAAATAATAATAATAATACAAAAAATACAAAATGGAAAACCCATGCTTTGACTGTCGTTTTGTAGTGAGTCATGGCAGCAAATTTAATCAAAGAAAAAAGTGCTGAGTTTTTTTTTTTTCACACAAAAACTTAATGAATATAGAAATTGTTGAATTTTATAAGAACCATCATAAGCAATACAAGAACATCAGTTTACAGCATAATTTATCTCCACCTCTACCAGTTTAAGCTTTAGTACACAAAGACAGCTTGATATCATAGTAGAGCTATGCATTGTACTGTAAAACTTTCTTTTGTTCGTCAACTGACCATGAGTCCATCGCTCATCTCTTAAGGTTTATAACATTACATTGATAGCAGACAGAACCAGACAAATGAAGCAATGAAACCACTTCACACACAGCATGTGTATCAGCTTTCCACACACACACAGCTTGTATCACATGTCGCTTGTACATTGTTGTAATCTGCTTAATTTTCTTTTGAAGGTATTACCACGAGTGCATCCAGACATCCAAATGCACCACACCAGTGACAATTAAAGCAGGAGAAGTATATAGAAGTGTGGGGTGTTCCCACAACATTCACATCACATAATGTACTTTTTCACATGGACATTAAGTGACGTACAGTATACCTGTAGTCCATTAATACCGGGGTGCAAATAGAGTGTAAATATACTCATTTTCGCTTCAACATTCTTCAAAAATTCATTTTAGTTCACTCACAGCAGCCTTTATTCTGCAAATCTGGCAGTCCTATTATGTGATAGAAAGAACAGATGTAATGGGCTGGTCAAGACACGTTGAATTTTGGTAAAAAAATAAATAAATAAATAAAACTATATACATTCTATGGGCATATATATATATATATATATATATATATATATATATATATATATATAATGGTGTTTATCGAGTTTTGCTATGAAACTCCAAACTCCCTGAGTGTGGTCCTAACCCTTCAAACTATTACCCTTAAATTGCGGTATATAAGCTTGGACACACATGAATGAATGAATGAATGAATGAATGAATGTGTTTTTGTAAGTGTAATAATTTTTAAATGTTTATGTTCAAGTTCTTTGGGAAACCTTGACAAGCCGCTTAGCCACTGTCCCTCATTGCATGTGCTGGTTTGCCCTTTAGAAAATAATAAATTACATAAATGCCACTTGTCAAATATTAAGATGGCATTTTGATGTTGAATGAGGACAAGAAAATAAAACGATGCATTTTATTACTGCGTCCCCCCTGTGAGATTGTGATTACGACCGACACATCCGGGTCAATACACATCACCCGCTCGGGATAACCTGAAATTATTTACACGCTCGCGTTTCAGCCGAATACTTACACGGGTTTATCATAAGAGCATAAAATGATGAGTTTTTTTCACTGCCATGCTAGAGCAGATTTAATATGTGCGCCAGACTAGAACACAGAGCGATATGAAACCCATGACACGACACACTCATCTCCTGTTCATATTCATTAACTGATACCAATCTCTGAGCACTGATAAGCAGCATATCGACACAGATTCAACCTTCCGTCACGGCTACAGAACAAACACTACACCTGTATAGATTTCCGTACGAAATGTTCCTCAGACACCGGATCACAACGTGATGTTCCACCCGGATCAGGTTCGGTTACGGGAGGGTGAAAACGCCGGAGTTCTGGGGAACTCTTCTAAACAATATTATAACAATTACAAGTTTACCTCACAAAGAAATACTAAAAATATTCCACATTCAGAATAGATGAGAAACTGACAGCTATCAAAGTCATACTATAAGCAATTACATGTTCATTTTAAATGAAAACGAAGGATCAAAGTCATAATCTAAGCAGGTACAATGTAAATGTAAATGTAAAAATAAATGGGGTGAGGCATATGTTATTATTATTATTATTATTATTATTATTATTATTATTATTATTATTATTGTAAATGGGAAAATGAAGAGAATCAATAAAAATTACACCTAGCAAATAAATAACATTATAAAATTATATCTATTTTAAAAATAGCAAGAGGTATCCAGCGCTGGAAAGAGAAAGAAGTCACTGTTAGAAAAAATTGCATTTTAAGACTGCAAAAATAAACAACGTTACTTGGGGAATAAAAAGTTTAATAATAGTAGAAAAAAAGAAGGTAAACTGACAGTTAAGAAATGTATATTATTAATTACAGTATAGGTCGCAGGTTAAGATTTATTGTTTGTTTGTTTGTTTTTCAAAGCAATGCACTTATTTAGCAATTTAAATAAAACATACATACATACATACATACATACAGAAATGCATGAATAAATAAATTCCTAAAATTCCTAAAGTGCTACAGTTCCAGTATGGTTTAGTCTGTCAGGGTTCTGTTACAACATTTCAGGAAGTGTTTTATTCATCTTATACCACAGCAGTTTGTCAACAATTAAAAATGTTTAACCTATAAAACAGTGAAATGGTGTTCAAATGTATTAGACAACACTTGCCATGCGGTATATTTTTCCTTGTGCACAAAACAGATGATGTCACTAATTAGTTCTCACCTACTGTTTCTGGAGGAAGAGTTTAATTAGAAGCAGCTGGTTTACTTAATGCACTGAACAAGTATGTGGCAGGACTTTCACTTTCTGAAGTCCACCTCTGCACAAAAATGGATAAAACTGGGTAATTCTCAAGTGAATTGTAAACCTTGGTGGCAAATTTCTGTACATGTTCTTCAGGAAGCAGTCAAGCAGGCACGGATTGAGTGACTGACACCAGAGTACTGTACTGTCTGTTAGACTCCATGACCAGCCGGATCCAGCAGGTTGTGAAGAATGTAAGAATTGATACAAAATATTGATTGTTGTATAGCAATTTCATTGCATAAACAAACACAATTTGCTTTATTGTCATTATAAAAAAAAAATAATAATAATAATATATAATAGTAGAATAATAGTATAGATATGTATATATAAAATATATTAAATATAAACTATAGAAACTTTACCAGGCTTCCTGTAGATGGGAGAAAAATTTAAATATCAATAAATAAGTAAATACGAGGAATAGAGAGATGCTGTTGTTACCAACTCTGTCACGTGCCACGTCTGAGACGGGCCGATATATCACTATGCTTTCAGGGAATTCTGTAGTTCGGGCGGAGGAGAGGATCAACGTGAAACCTGTCACGGTTTGTTGGAGAGTAATGGATGAAACTGACCTGTCTGAGTGCTTATCTCTTAGAGTGGCTGATTGTTATCTTACACTCCGTGCCCTCGCTCTTCAGCACTCCACAGGGTGTTACACTGCACGAGCCAGTTCCCTGCATTTTTCCCCCCATGATTTTCTCCCTCGTTTAGTCATGAACAATCCTTACCTGTCAGAGAGCTTTGGCATGTCTCACTACAGATATCACCTACGGAGGGGGAGGGGGGGTGGTGGGGGGGGGGTTTGCTCTGTGCCACGTGAAGGGTTGCACCTGGCAATGTCGCTTCAATCTGCTGCACATGGAAACATCAGAACACACTGATAGGAAAGTGCTATCCGCCCACTTCTACCTGCTCCAGCTGTGTGAGCCTGATCTCTGTGATTGATTACATTGAAAATTGATCAAATTGATTAAGCAATTTTTTTTTTTTTTTTTGTCTATGCCTCAATTTCTTGTTAGAAAACTTCATCTCCTCCAGAATAATCTAGCAACCTCAGTTAGGTCATGCCAGGTGATTTTAATAAACTTCACATGGAGCACATAAAATCAGCTTGAGAATGCGCATAGCCCGACTCTGAGTACTCGGAACTTTTGAACTATGAATAAATAAAATCCTCTGCTATATTTCATGCACAAACCAGTTAATTAAGTCGAAAGTCGGTGTTTCATGCAGTGTGTGTGTGTGTGTGTGTGTGTGTGTGTGTGTGTGTGTGTGTGTCATGTCAGCAATTGCATAATGAGGCCCGAGGCCTGCAGACAGATCACGGCGAGAAAATAATTGCAATCTTCCTTATGTTTTCAGCTCAAAACACCTGCTTTTGTAGTTTCTCAGGAATTAGGCAACATTTATACACACACACACACACACACACACACACACACACACACACACACACACATGCACACACAGTGCCTGATGTGTGTTCGGAATTCATCCAAGGTTTTCCGGTGAGAAAGGAGATGTGGAGGTGTAGACAGAAACGCTCACAGACTTCACGTGTGAATATAATCACACCAACCACATGTGCTTTTTAAGACGTTATACTTCCCAAGCCTGAGCATAAAGGGCATGTGCTTTAACCTTTTTTTTTTTTTTTTTTTTATTATTCCGTGTTGTTTTTTTTTGTTTATTGAATTAATTTAATTGTTACCTTATTTGTAATAGTTTCTAACATAATTGTTCTTTTTTGTGCTTATACATAATTATTTAATTTGTGTATTATTATTTTTATTTCGAACATTATTTTTTAAATTTTAATAGTTAATTTATTTAATATTTATTTATACTTATATTTATATTTATACTTAGTTATTATTACTTTTATTTACATATGATTCATTTATTTTCACTTGAGAAAATGATTTAAAGGTGATTTTTTTTTGCATTTTTATTTATTTGACTTTATTTTTAATTAAATTAGGTCTACTTTTTTTTAAATTCAGTTTTATATATTCCATTTTTTATGAGATTAATTTATGCTACCAGCGGCTCTTTACTAAAACATTTTTATTTGTTTTACAAGTGATTCATTTATACACAACTTGTTTGTTTTCTTTTTACATACTATTTATTTACATTGTCACATGCAGAACTTTTTTATTTTCTTTTATTACACTTTGTGCACATAACATCAAACGTTTAGGCGTCCACGTGCGATTTCAAGACATCCATTTTGGACGTCCAAGTAAAAGGCATGAAATTTGGAACATTTCAGAAGCGGGCCTGGATCCGTCCTCAGTCCAGCATGGACAGGCAGCCGAGCTGAGCCAGTTGAAGTGTGTGTGTGTGTGTGTGTGTGTGTGTGTGTGTGTGTGTGTGTGTGTGTGTGTGTGTGTGTGTGTGTGTGTGTGTGTGTTTGTGTATGTGTATGTGAGAGCTGACTCTGATGGGGTTCACCAGATTTCAAATGGAGCTTTTCATCATGAGGGCCAGACACCGGGCTCAAAGCCCGATCCTGGCGGGTCACACAGAGGATACGCATGATTTATGCATCCCGTGGCCCGGTGAGCTCTTTATATTACGCTGCCATCATTGGAGAGTAATCATGGCATGTTGTGCACTTTTTAGAGCCACCTCTGCTTTTGTTCCCCTAAACTAGAAAGGCAGGAGGGAGGAGATGAGGGGGGTGCCGACGATGGGACTCAGCCTTCATACATAAAGCACGACCGTTTCATCCTTACGCACACGCAAACAGCACACGAAATCAACGCTGAGACCTCATAAGGGCTAAAGGTTACGCTGTGCATCATTCATTAGGCGACCCGCCTGCATTTTCACACAACGCTACAAAGATCGAACCCGGCGAAAGATTATCTCCTGACGCACAATAAAGGGACTGATTTAATTTTCTGTCATGATGCCTTTGAAGAGACATTTTGTTTAAGTCGTTTGATGCTTACAGTGACTTCAGAGCCGAATCCTTCTCATCAGCTAAGATAATCCTGTTTACTTTTCACTTGCCCACAACGATGCCGTAGTAACGTGATGGCTCCTCCATGAGCATGCCGTGATTATAAAGTCTTGTTTATTATCGCCTTGCATGCAGGAGCGGCATTGTTCACACACTCGCTATGTGTTTTCTGTGTATAAAGAGGATAAAGAGTGACAACAACCAGATGGCACGTCAGATCCGAAACATCCGTGTCTGTCAGGTTGCCAAGGGAACTCTGACATTTAGGGTTAAACTCACGTATGAACTGATTGAGTTTTTCTCAAACTTTCCACCGATGATTATTTCTGTCATGAGCTGCATCTCAACTTGGACTCGCATCAAAACTGATCAAAAATGTATTTGGAGAAGATATTATACTGCTATAATTTCTTACACATATTTTATCATTATAACTTCTGAAATTATTCTGTCAGGTTCATATGTCAATGTCAGTTTTGGCATTTGGCATTAAATACTTTTTTAATTTTTTTGCCATTCGACCTCTGTACACCACCACACTGCTTTTAAAATCAAACACTTCAAACTTGAGTCATTATCATCATCACCATCTCCATCATTGCCATTAATATCATCATCATCATCATCATCATCATCATCACCATTACCATCATTACCACCATAGTACACTCATCACCATCTTCATCATTGCCATCACCACCACCACTGTCACATCATCATCATCATTGCCATCATTACCACTGTTATACAATCATCATCATCACCATCTCCATCATTATCACCATCATACAATCATCATCATCATCATAATCATCACCATCATCAACATTACCATCATTACCACCATAGTACACTCATCACCATCTTCATCATTGCCATCACCATTGTCACGTAATCATCATCATCATCATCATCATCATCATCATCATCATCATCATCACCATACAACCATCATCATCATCATCATCATCATCATCATCATCATCATCACCCACTCCATCATTTCCATTATCATCATAATCATCACCACCATCAACATTACCATCATTACCACCATAGTACACTCATCACCATCTTCATCATTGCCATCACCATTGTCACATATCATCATCATCATCATCATCATCAACATCATCACCATTATCACCACCATACAATCATCATCATCATCATAATCATCACCACCATACAACATTACCACCATAGTACACTCATCACCATCTTCATCATTGCCATCACCATTGTCACATAATCGTCATCATCATCATCATCATCATCATCATCATCATCATTATCACCATATCACCACAACCATCATCATCATCATCATCATCATCATCATCATCATCATCATCACCCACTCCATCATTTCCATTATCATCATAATCATCACCACCATCAAGATTACCATCATTACCACCATAGTACACGCATCACCATCTTCATCATTGCCATCACCACCACCATTGCCACGTCATCATCATCATCATCATCATCATCATTGCCATCATTACAACTGTCATACAATCATGATCATCATGATCATCATCATCATCATCATCATCATCATCATCATTGCCATCACCACCACCATTGTCACATAAACATCATCGTCATCATCATCATCATGGTCATCATCATTGCCATCATTATCACCATTGTACACTCATCATCATTATTATCAATGTCATTGCCATCATTACCACAGTCATATGAACATCTTCATCATCATCATCATCATCATCATCATCGTCATCATCATTGCCATCATTACCACAGTCATACAAACATCTACATCATCAGCTTCATCATCACCACCACCATTACCATAATCACCATCATCATCATCATCATCATCATCATCATCATCATCATCATCAATACCACCCCATCATCATCATCTTCGATCAAGCTTTATTTAATGCTTTACACCTCCACAGTAAACGGGCATTGGTTGCTTTTCCTTCTCCTTTGTTTTTCATATAAAACAGTTCCCAATTAACTAAAGTGTCTTATAGAAGTGCTTAAACTTTTTAATTGTTTGCTATAAACTCTCGGGTAAAGGATCATCAGGAAGATCAGTAGATAATGAAGGAAAGTCATTGCAGAAAGAAGCGAGTCCATGCTTGAGTAAGATCTGCTAGAGAACACATTCATTTTTTAAAATGCAGACCATTTATTTATTTATTTATTTTTATGGAGATGTTGAGCAACATTGGCTAATTTGATTCGATACCTGGACTCGAGCCTGACCCAATTACCATGGAGCCCCCAGCGCATGCTTTCTTCTTGGCCTTGTTCATGCTGCGAAAGCCTTTAATCAGAGGCACAGATGGCAGAGTTTGAACATTAAACATATCAAGGCTGTTGTGGTGTCAACATCGTACTATATCGACAGCCGACACCAATGGCAGCAACCTCTCGTACCGCTGATAGCACCAAGACACTGGCATAGTGCCTCTATAAAAGACAGACTGTACAGAACGTGTCTGTTTATCAATAGCTTTAGTGCAGACAGAATTCCTCAGTCAAACTGAAGCATTTTTTTTTTTTGTTCCTCTTCTTTACAGATTTCGATGTTATTAAATCGCTGCTTTGGGCGGAAAAAGCGTGAAAGAGTAATCTCTCCAGTGGATGAATCAGTGAATCATTGAATCGCTCTTAGGCTTTTAGTCGGCATCGCTGTAATTTCAGCCATCACAATAATTCACCTCAGAGAAAGCTCGCCGATTACCAACCTGAAGATAATGCAGACATGTGAGGTCTCTTCCCCCTTTTTTAATTCGTTTGAGGTTTTTTTTATTTAAAGCATTCTCTTTCATATCTTGGGAGATTCAATAAAGATTCTGGCTTGTGTTTCAGTTAGCGATGAACTTTCTATAGCTTTGAAGTCCCTCGGGGATCTGGATTTATTTAAGATGTAAAGGGAAAAAAAAAACATATAGAAAGGCGACACTTGGTGTTGAGACTATAGGGGTGTAACTGGATAGGAATATTCTACTCAACAGACAATGCATTCTATACAATTATGAATAAACATATCGTACAAGGTCTGTTTCTTATTATTGTTGCTATTTTCATATATATGATGAAGGTTGCCAGGTTGGGTTACGGGGCATCACTCATTCATTCATTCATTCATTCATTCAATCATTCAATCAGTACCTGATTTAAGGAAACTCTTAAGGACAGGTGCCACCCGCAGATAAGAACTAAACTGAATTTAAATTACTTCCTATTTAGGCCACGCCCACTTTTCTACATTTGCTTCTTCTTTTGTAAAAGTGCAGCACCACACATTGGAAATAATGAGCGACGGCACATCAGTCTTCTTCATCGTTTTCTTCTTTCTTCCTCTTCTTCTTCTTCATCTTCTGCATAAGCTTTTGTATTTTTGAATCAAAATAGTTCTGCTGCGTAATGATCAATGCTGGTTTTTTTTTTTTTTTTTGCACATTTCTGTATCTAATAATGAGATGTTGGTGGCAGCTGAAAATTCCTACTGCGATGTGTGTTACAAGGCAGTGGTAAAGCTTTGTGAGGGTTTCGCCATCTGTTTGTTTGTTTTTTTATTACTTATTTCACATTTTTAGCTGCAAGACAGTGAGAAATGCTGAAACCATCTCAATAATGCGATTACTGTATATTACTGTAACTAATATTCTATTATAACTGTGACAACAAATATTACAAAATGTATCAACATACTGTATCTCTAGATTTTCCACTGATTATTTCCACTTATTCACACTTTTTTGTTTGTTTTTTCAACTTATGTGGCTAACAAAAAAACTTTCCTTGATTTCCTAGAAATGTACGGATTTTAATGTTAAATGTTACCACAGTGTTGCCAATCTTATATTGCATAATAATAATAATAATAATAATAATAATAATAATAATAATAATAATAATAATAATAATATTATTATTATTATTATTATTATTATTATTATTATTTCATGTGAAATATATATATTTTTTATTTTAGGAAGCAAAGTTATTTGATGTTATATGATGTAAAATAAAGGATTTTTTTCTTTTGTGAGATTTTTTGCTGAGGTTTTTTATTAAAAAGAAAGAAAGAAAAAATTTTTTTAAAAAAAGCAATTTTGCATAAAACACCAATATCTTCTTTTTCTTTGTTTGTATAATTTTTTTTTGTAAAGTTTTTTTTTCTTGATTGGCAAATAGCCAAATATATTCTGTTGAAAAACTAATAAGAGTCCTGCATTTTTACATTTTTTATTAGAAAACTTAAACTGCTTGGGATATAAAAACCCATACGTCTGTTAATATCATGTCCAATGAGTGTTAGTTAATTAACCAAACCAATAACACCATGACTTGCATTTTTGTCTACCTCACAACTTACTGAAAGAAGAAGAAGAAGAAGAAGAAGAAGAAGAAGAAGAAGAAGTGCTATTGAGAAAGTGTCGTATAACAGGTGCTACATTGCTGTGAAAAATTAATACACCAGGCACTGCTGAAAGAAATATATATTTTTAAAAAATATGTTCAGAACAGCAATAAACCCTAAAAGAAAAGAACAGCCGGGGATCAGAGACGACACAGAGACAATTTGCTTTATAAATGGCAGCAATACACACTTTTATAGCAATGGATAATAAATGAAGGCCGCAGGAACCATGAAGTCACTTGTTATTTTTTGACAAAAGGAAAGTGCACAGAGGTTGTGAGAAAACCGTTATGGGATCTGATATGAAGAATATAAACGGCAATATAAAGACACGATGGTGGGAGAGAAAACGCTTAAATTGACCAGAAGGTCGAGACACTGATGGACCTTTAATCAACAGCTTTTTTGTTTGTTTGTTTGTTTGTTTGTTTGTTTGTTTGTTTGTTTGTTTGTTTTATCAGTTTAACGCCGCGCTCTGCGCTGAGTGCAGTCTGAATCACTTATGGGTGCCTTTGGTTAAAAGAGCAAAGTGAATAAGCAAAGGAAGAAACACACAGATTTTACTGTACAACGCAAGCAGGGTGCGTATCATAGTTGCACTGTAAAAAAAAACGGTAAATTTTACGGTAAAAAACTGGCAGCTGTGGTTACCAGAATTTTACCGTAAAAAATACGGTAGCACCGTTATTGCACTGTAAAAAAACAAAGCGTAAATTTTACGATAAAAATACAGCAGCTGTGGTTGCCACAAGTTTACTGTAAAAAATTCGGTAGCAATGTTCTACGGGATCACACTCATTATGCGGCATATTTTAATTGCTCTTTTTTTTAAGAGCCTGGCGGGGAATCAAACCCAGACCTTGGTGGTGCAAGGCGACAATGCTAACCACTACACTACCATGCTTGCTACATAAGTGTTGTCGTTGTTGGAGTGCAAGTCGTGTGAGGGGACGTGGGGAAACCGAGGAAGTCCAACAACGACAACAGTCGTCTAACAAACATGGTAGTGTAGTGGTTAGCACTGTCGCCTTGCACCTCCGGGGTCTAGGTTTGATTCCTGGTCAGGCTTGAAAAAAAGGACAATTAAAATCCATAAAATATGCAGCATAATGAGTGCGATCCTGTAGAAC
>JAAGKR010001876.1:1540-110210 GCA_011419295.1 Clarias macrocephalus
AGATTTTTTTTTCACATATATCTCACACTTACCGTATATGTTCTTCACATTTTTTTTCACATACATTATGCCACTCACTTATACTGTATACAGGTTCGGCACTGTAGTTTATGTACATAATGTGTTATTATGAACTATGGTTATGATTAACCATAGTTTGCTTGTTTGTTTCTGCTTTCAGGGCTACTGTGTAAAGTGTCATTGGATACCTTGATATAATAGGTATGATAGGGCAGTCAAACTTAGAATGATAATTGAATAAAAGAGATACAGTACTGTGCAAAAGGTCTTGAGTGACAAGCTGCCAAGTGCGAAAAGTCGGTTGGTTTGGTAACATTCTTATCAGTAACCTGACTTCCTCTTTCATCTGTTGCAAACAACTCAACATTAAGCGCCATGTACATTTACATTTAGGCATTTGGCAGAAGCTTTTATCCAGAGCAACATATACAAGTGCTTTACATTTTTCAGCATTAAATATATACTTACACTAATGCACTGTCAAACACTTGAGAAAGATTTATCTTTTGTCAGCTGTCGAGGTGTGTGGGGGAAGTTACCCCAAATACCTAAGAAACAGATAGGTTTTTAGTTGTCACTTTAGGTGACTTGGTGACTCAGCTGTATGAACATCTCGAATAAGTTCAATCCACAACCTAGGATCTAGAACAGAAAACAATATAGATGCATGCCTTCCTCAATCCCTAAAAGGTGGTGGAACAAGAGGGAATGTGCTGCAGTGCGGGTGTGCTAAGTGCTTTGAGGTAAGTGGGTGCTGGGCCATTTTTAGCTGTGTAGGCACGCTTCAGTGTTTTGAATTTGATATGGGCAGCTACAGGAAGCCAGTTGATGGTGTGGAGAAGTGAGATGTTTTTGGACAATTTAGGAAGGTTGAAAAAAATTGTGCAGCTGCATTCTGGATCAGCTGCGGAGGACAAATTGTCATGGTATTCTAATAATTGGCCAGATCATCTGTCATCTGCACCTGTTTCTCATGGGGTGCAGCAAACATGCAGAAGAAGGTGCTCTGGTCAGAGGAGAGCAAAATTGAACTTTTTGGCCTAAATGCAAAACACTATGTAAGGTGGAAAACTAATACTGTGCATGGTGGTGGCAGCACCATGACCCTGAACATACCAGAGCTACAATGGAATAGTTTAGATCAAAGCATATTCATGTGTTAACATTGCTCAGTCAAAGTTCAAAGCAAAATACAACTGAGAATTGCAAATTGCTCTTCACAGACACTCTCCATACAATCTGACTGTCCTTGAGCTGTTTTGCAAAAAAGAATGGGCAAAAATTTCACTCTCTAGATGTGCAAAGCTGGTAGAATCATATTCCAAAAGACCAACTGCAGCACTAATTGCAGCAAAAGGTGGTTCTACAAAGTACTGACTGAATACAAATGCATGCCACACTTCTCAGATATTTTTTGTGTATATATATATATATATATATATATATATATATATATATATATATATATATAAACCATTTATCATTATTATACCTTCCACGTCTCAATTATGTAAAAATTTCTATTGTCTATCACATAAAATCCTAATGGAATACATTTACGTTTGAAGTTGTTAGTGACAAAATTTGGAAAAGTTTGCCGGGAATTATAACAAACAAAAACATTAATATGAAATCATCAAAATTAATCATGTACAGGGACAGGTCAGAAAATGAGAGCCAAAAAAGTTGCCAAAAACAAGAGCCAAGGGCAAAGTCCTTCAGGAAGTCTGGAGAAAAATTCTCCTTAAGACTACATTAAAAAACAAGAAAGTTTGGCTCTTTGGATGCAAAATATGAAGAAATGAGGGGTGGTTCAGTACTTTTGCATAATACTGTATGTGTTTTGCTATTTTTCACAGCACAAATACATAACAGACAAAATGAGCGAAGGGTTACCAATGCTTTGACTCCACAGGGATGATCTTGGCTTAATAAAGCCTGTTGTCTCAGCTGTTCTCTATAACACAGCTTATGTTTTCTCTCTAGTGTTTTAGCTTTTGCTTGTTATGCTGTGTGGAGCCATGAAGTGCTGGAGTAAAATCAGACCTTTAAAGCTCACTACAGTTTTGTAACCAGTACTGCTCTAAAAATAAATAAATAAATAAATAAATACATAAATAAATATATTTATAACTTTTAAAAACTTTTATATACAGCTTCTTGTGCATTACACATTTTTTCAAGCTTATATAGCCTTTACATAGACCACATTAATATGTTTTCACATTATCAACGATTTTCAGAGACTTCTTTTTTTTTCAAGAAATGATCGTGTTAAATGAGGTAAACTGAGTATTCTTTACTTGAAGGTTCATTTAGTATACATCAGATGGCCTTCGCTTCCTCAGCTCCAGATGTTGTGTGATTAAGAGTTCCCACATGTGCACTCATGTTCCCTATGCCAGAATATGGCTCAGATTTCCCCCTGTTAAACCCTATAAGCTGATTGGGCAAAGCAAAACAAATTCACACTCCATTCATACACAAGTATTCACTGCATGTTTAAGCATATAAAATAATTGAGATTTGGTCAAAGCTTTTTGTCATGAACAAATTCAAATAATTGCTGTGTCCCTAGTCATTATTCATTAGACTCCTCACAGTCTCTCTACGGTCAATCTGTTCAATCCATCAACACTCTTTCTTCCTCTTTCTTCTACTCCTAAAGTGATTGGAGTAGGACTGGAGTGACTATCACATTATTACCATCATGTCTGAGATGAGTTGTCTCGGAGGCCCTGATGAGAGAGTACACTTCAACTGATTACAGAAAGTAAAAAATATCCTCTTACAAGCAGAATCTTCATCTCCCTTTGGCCCTTTCCAATCACCTAGTTGGTCTTAAAATCGAGGAGGAAAGAGCTTGTTTAAAGCCCTCTTCTCTTTCTGTTATTCTTCCTTTGATTGCATTTCCAAACAGCTGAAAAATGCACAGCTGAATTAGACCTACTGTCACATCTGCAGTATCTCTATAGATTGTGGCCTACACAACACAGAAAAAAGTGAAGACAAAGTGAAGACAGATTAAATCTTGCAAAGTGTTTTCATCTGTGAGGAGAAACTGTTGATAAGCTGTACCTGCAGCCATTTAGAAAACCTTGAATACACTTGCAGTCAGCATGTGTATGGTTTATAAATGTTAAATTGCTATTGAAATGAACAGTAGACAAAGCTACCAAAAGGCAGCTTATCTAAACCTACTTTGCACGTTACATTAGTGAGCTCTACCCTAATGCAGGGAAGCGGAAAGACATTTGGCCATGGGCACTGAGAATTTGATGCAGCATGCATGTGACATCCACTGATGTTATCCTTCGGTAATTCTGATTCACTGAGGATTTTGAAAAAGAAATCATAATGACTGCTGCAATGTTATGATTGCGGTTTCAGGATGCAAATACCTGGTACTGTACTTTGTTGACTTAAGTATTATGTAACTGCTAATTACATTTGACATAAATTAATTGCAAATCTCAATGGTAAATGTTATAATAGGTTAACACCAATTTTGGAAAAGAAAAAAAAAGGAACATAAAACAAATATACACGGTAAAAACAATGGCCTAAAAATTTAGTGCAAAATTTTTTGTGACATTTTTAAATATACACCACTTTTTAATTTGAATTGACATTACCAAAAAATCTGGGTTTAACTGTCTTTATTTTAAAAATGTTTTTCTTCTTTCAGTAAAATTAAGGATTACTTTTGAAATTTTGATGAACGTACAGTACATATTTGAGTTAATACTAAGTTACTACTACAACGGTGAAGGTGTTACTGTGAGCAGTATCCGAATTCAGATGTATAGAGAGTGAACAGAAAGGGAGACAGGACAGCCCCCTGAGGGACCAAGTGTGTCTAACACTGTGTTCAGCAGCTACACTTATTGTGGTCGACCTGTGAGGTAGTTGGAAACCCAGGTCACCAGTGTAGTATCCACCTGCATGGCCAAATAGCGGATGGTTTTTAACTGTACATGCAATAAATGTATAATTGCTACACAAACAACAGTTTAGTCGCATCCAATTAACAAACATCATTTTAAAACCACAACAATACCACAATCACAATTATGCCCTTCCACTTATCCCACCTATACAGTATATAACAGTAACGTTAGATCTCAACTGGGCAGAGTTGCGTTCGTGTCATAGACACAGACACTTCTACAAGAAGAAAAAATGAGATTTTATTTTATAGTAGATTGTTTAATAAATGCCCATTTCCAAGAACCTTGTACATTCTCTCAAAAACTCTTCCAGTGCTGTCACTGAAACTCTCATTAACTTTCTGGTGTGCATAAGGAAAACTAGCTAACCAGCTATAACCCTAATGTCCTGTGTCACATATGGTATCCCTAGATAAATGTATAATTAGGTGTGCTCATTTCTTAGATGTATTTCTGAATATAAATTCTAAATATAACAAACACGCTAAATACTGGCCTGCATTTATTCTTTTACTTAAGCAAAGTTTTAAAACTAGCCTTTTAGGTAAGGTCCTCTCATTTTAATGGGCAAACTTTACTTGGCTTAAGAATCATTGATTACAATCTACTTTCTGTGACAGAAACACAAAAACTACTCAATATACCCAAATCAAAAGTTTATTCATTTATATATATATATATATATATATATATATATATATATATATATATATATATATATATATATGCATTGTTATAATAGTTTTAGTAGGTGCCAGTGTAGTTTTGTAATGCTGACAGCTGCAGCACCCCCACGTCCTGTGTCCTTGACCTAAAAAGTACATACTGTAGTGTTATTTGCTTTGTGCCGTGTCTGTGGTTTCTAACTTCACCTTACAGAAGCTAGCTTCCCCCTGAACTGCATATATATATAGATTCACACAGTCTCCTCTTAACAGTTGTTCTAGAGACGTGTCTGCTGCTAGAACTCTGTGTGGCATTGACCTGCTCTCTGATCCGAGCTGCTGTTAACCTGCGATTTCTGAGGTGGTTCTGATGGTTTTTGTGACTGCACTTGGGGACACTTTCAAAGTTTTCCCAATTTTTCGGACTGACTGACCTTCATTTCTTAAAGTAGTGATGGCCACTTGTTTTTTTCTTCACTTAGCTGCTTTTTCTTGCCATAATACAAATTCAACCTTTTTGAGTGAGAAGGTGTGTCCTTTTGGTCTGTACTGTACACAGTACAGTATATATTCTGTTTTAAATGTATTATTATTTCACTATTGTCCTGTTATGCAACCTCACATCTGTAAAAGGGCAATAAATATATATATAGTGTATTATTATTATCATTATTATTTAGCACTTTTGTATCACCTATGCAGGGTCAAAGTTTCTGATTTCTGCCTCAGGTCTGTGTGTTTTCACGATCTCCCCATGCCTTTTGGGTTTCCTCTGGGTATTCCGGTTTCCTCTGAAATGCCATTTTAAAATTGCCCATAGTGTGTGAATGAGTGTGTGGATGTGTGTGCCCAGTGATGGATTGAAACCCTGTCCAGGATGTATCCTTCCTCATTCCCAGAGTCACTTGGTCACTTAAATAGTCTCCAGGCTTCCCATGACCCTCTACAGGATAATCGGTATAGGAAATAAATAAATGAGTGAATAAACAAATGAATGAATGAAGGAAAGAAAGAATGAATGAATTAATAATTATTATTATCAGATTCTTCAATGATCAGTAACTCCAATAATCTTTTAAAGGCTGTAGCATTTAAGTATTGGTCAGGCTGCGGTTGAATTTAGAAGTGACAGAAACTGTGCTGGATCTGATAGTGAACTCTTTGGCAAGGCAGTCTCCCTCTGCTAAGCCTATGTTACGCACATTGCTGTCAAAGATTGGCAGTGACAGCAGGGGACCATATGGTGAAAAGTGTAGGCAAATATAAACGTGCACGCGCATGTGCACACACACACAGACACTCTCTCTCTCTCTCTCTCTCTCTCTCTCTCTCTCTCTCTCTCTCTCTCTCTCTCTGTGTCTCCTTCACAAATTGTGGGGATCAAAGGGCAGTCTTTGACTAGGAGGAAAACTATGTACTTCGTTAAATCTTTGCTAATTTCAACTGCTTTCATAAAACATACACTGTCTAATAAAAATGGAATGTTTTACAATTGACATTTCAATCCATTTTTAGTAGTTCTTTCAGCCTTACAGAAATAGAAATTCTGGATATACATTTAAAAACACAAACATGTAAATGTATAGCTTTATCAAAGTATTTCTAAAGAGTAAGCCAGAGGCAAATGTGACAATAGAAAATTCTCTGAGGAAACACGAAGAGGAAACCTAGAGTGGAACCGGACTCAAAAGGGAATGCATCCACATTTGAGTGATACCAGACAGGACGTAAAGCCCTTAAATAAATTTATGGTCAAAAGTGCAACTGTATAACAGGAAGTGTGTTTTAGTTAAACTGAAGTCCACTGAGGGAGATCTGGGTACAAAAATATTTGTGATAATATAAATCCAAAGCCATCTTCATGGGTTCTAAGAGGAACTGTCCTCAGCAGTCACATGTCTCTATAAGCAAACCTTATGGGCCCCCTTATGAGTGGTCTCCATGTGATGAGAGCTCTAACTACATTCAGGGAATAAGAAATGAATCTGTCTTGACTGGCAGATAAAAGAGGTCTTGTGTCTCAGGAAATTTAAAATGGATTCATTATTAGAATCAGCTAAATTGTTTTTAGAAATATTTTTCCATATGCTTGCTGATTAACATGTCATTTAAAAATGTAGCAAACATGTCTGGACAAATGATATAATTTGAAAAATATTAATTAGCACATATTTATTATGTGCTCAATTATTCAGTGCATAAACTGTCAGAAAGCATTGAGAACCTGATTATCTTTGTGCTGCTAATCTTGTTCACATGGCGAACCTCTGCTTAGAAAAAGGACATGTAAATGTGATATGATTTACATTAAAAGGATAGGCCAAATTCTTTGTTAAATGTATCACTGACTCAGATGTGGCTCAAGTGTGTGTATACAAACAAAAAACATTGTTGACTTCATGGCATTTTGTATTGTTCTTTAAGTGGGGCTTAAAGAAGCCAAGTAGACTTCCATCTAATGTGACCTCATATAAGAAGATCCCGTTCCCCTGCTTGCTGCTCAGCTCTGCCCAACTCCCCTCAGCTCTGCCTTTCTCTGGTGAGGGTGGGGCATGACAGAGGGAGTTTGTGGTATGGGATAATGCATTCTCTTAGAGGTATTTCAGCCGGTGAATTAACAGAGACACTTTTTTAATATATATATCAAGGTGACCTTTTTGTAAATTTGACCCATATATGGCTTGCATCATGGAAGCACAGAGAGAAACAGTCTGTCACAGTTGTACTCTGTTCCATATCAAGCAGCTCTCTAAAACCCCACAGTGCCAACAGGGGATCAGGCATATGTTTAACCTTCTACAATTGATGTGCCATAAAACCAGCTTTTTGTCATGTTTCCTTGTAAAATGGGTTTCAGTAATGCTTTTTTAAAACGTTTTCACTCACTCTCAGTTTCTCTTTCAAGTTATACAACGGGTTTTAACCAAACTAGTCTAGTACTTATTTCCGTAAAAATAGCAAATGCAAATCCAGCTCTGCCTTTCATGTATTTCATGTGCAAGTGGGTCTTCATCCTATGTAAAGCAGCAGTAATACTGAAGTGGAAAATTTATTGTGTGTGTGTAAGAAAGATTATGGTAAGATTATCAACTAGATGATCAATCTACTGTAATCTGTATCTGTAAATAAATTCATTGAACATGTAAAAAAAATACTCTGCTTTATGAATGTTACTTTCCTTCTTAAACAGTCCTATTTTCCTTTTTATTTTGTCTATTTTGTAATAAATCTAGACCATAATATTTAATATGTGTGCGTGTGTTTACTATGAAAATGCAGTGGAGAAAGAAAAAAAAAGGTTACCTGATTAGTAACTTTCCTGATTAGTAACTTTCCAAATGATGCTTAGGACTTCCCTGTTTGATATCATGGTAAAGGTTTAGTGATTTACATTAATGAATGTGTGTTTTTGCCTAATGATAATCATATTCCTCCTGTCAGCAAAAAAGATACAATAAAAATAACTGTGTGAACATTAATGTTGACATTGATAGATAGCAAAAGTACTGCTGATAAATATGCAGCAAGTAATACTGCCTTAGACATTAAGATGTCATTCATGAATGGAGGTTTATTTCCAGGATGCACATGCCACATGCAAAAAAGCTCTTAGTGAACCCTAACCCTAAGCACACTTACTACACAATTCAATAAAGCTATTAGGGTAGAATAAATGTCCTTAAAGTTTATCAGGATCCTAGTGCTTTCCATGGAATATGTAGTCTAATGCAAGAGGCAAACACTGTTCTCCTACCTACAAACACGAACAACCTGAAATACCTCCAAAGTAATAGGCAATAGGTTCCAGTGTCGGCTGCTGACTCCAGAGACACGCAGTGCTTACACACATTAAACAGTGAAACATTGACTATTTTTTGATCAATGGTTAAAGATTCACTAAACTTTTTATTTATACTTTGTGATTCCTTTATCTATTAATTTACCCAGTATAATATCCAAAGTATAATTATTTAAAAAATAAATAAATTTTTACCAAAATCATTAATTAATTAATTAATTAATTCATTCATTCAGTGTTTATCTTCTACAGTGTCAAGCGGGGGCACTGCAGCCTATCCCAGGAGACTTTGGGAACATGGCGGGGTACACCCTGGACAGACACACACAACAGGCAATTTTAACATCAATTAGCCTAATCTGTTTGTTTTTGGATTGTGGGAGGAAACCAACCTAGCATGAGGGGAACATGCAAACTCCATGCACACAGAGTAAGCCTAAAACATAACAGAAAAAAGATGTACAGAGCAGGAATATTTATAACAACCAAGATCTATTGTACTGTACTTACACTACTGCTCAAAAGTTTGGGATCACTTACAAATTTCTTTGTTTTTGTTTAGTGATTTATTTTCTACATTCTACATTCTACAATACTGGGGATTAATGGGAACTATGAAATAACACAAGGAATTAGGTCATTATGGAAAAACAACAACAGTCAGTTGTTATTTTAAGACATGGAGGTCAGCCTTTCTGGAATAGTTCTTCCAGCAACAGTATTGTCAAGTGCATTTGCAAAACCCATCAAGCACCATGATGAAACTGGTGCTCCTGAAGACTTTCCCAGGAAAGCAAGACCAAAACTTACCTCTGCTGCAGAGGAGAAGTTTATTTAGAGTTACCAGCCTCAACAATCACCAATTAACAAACAGCACTTCAAACTAGAGACACTATGAAGGCTTTATAGATAATGAGTAGCAGATACATCTCAACATTAACTGTTCAAAAGAGATTATTGCATATTTTGGATGCCTTCAGCATGTAGAAAGAAATAAAAATCGGGAATGACCATGGAGTTAGAAAGTGATCCCAAACTTTGGAGCGGTAGTGTATGTGAACCTTATTTTTTTTATTTAAGACAGACTTGGAAAAAAAAATCAGTTTTCCTGAGTGTCAGGAAGAATAAACATTCATATTTGTGATATGGATAAATGTTATATGGCCATCTGGACTAGCTATAAAATACTTTTGTCCAGTTTGCTGTGCTTTTGCAGATTATTATGTGTGTGGGACAGAACAAGAATGTACACGCAATTGTGTGATAATACTGTATAAATTAACAGTCTGGTACACAGATTTTGTATAATTAGGTCTCACTTGCTGAGGTATGACTGATCTGGTGGCAGTGCAGAATATTTAAGAGAGATTGAGAAATCTGTTTGCACAGTTATAACAGAACTATGGAAAGTAGTGTAACTGGGTGATTTTTATTTTTATTTTTATTTTATTATTATTATTTTTTTTTACTGAACAAGTAAAGAATAAAATACAGTGCAGCATGTGTTTATAAATAAAATAATAAGTGTGTTGTAAGCAGGCTGTTACTACCTTGAAGAAATTAAAATCCTGATGCGTTATTCTCCTATCTCACATACATTTTTCTAATAAATATTAAGTGCCATAAATTTGACCCTTTTATAGTTATATTCTGTAAAAATATTCAACTCCTTTTTTTTCTTTAAATATCAGAGATAATTAGTTTTTATCCTCATTATGCAGGCATATAACGAGATGGGGCGTGTTGACAGAAAAATTATGATTATGCAAAATGATTTTTTTCCAGCGTGTGTGTATGTTGACATTTTCCATTTTTGTATTGGGCTTTAACAAGCTAGTAAAATAAAATACATCTCATAATTACTACAAAGAGGCTGTAAAACTGGGTGATTCTTATGATATGCCTTGATGCGTCTCTTCAGGTTTGTGGTATTTTCCCCAGCAATTATGTGCCCACACTGTTTCCCCTCTGATATTACTACACATCAGCTTTTTTCTCTGGTTCAATATGAAGAAAATGGGCCCAAATATAGGCACTTCTCTTTCGCCCGAGTGATACTGCTGTCATGACGAAGAGTAAAAGATGACTGAGCTTGTAACGCACTGTGCATGCAAACTACTCCTGATATGCCGTGTTAACACTACTGAGATCCATGCTAAATTGGTAAAGAAATAGTAAAATTTGGGACCTTTAAGAGTATTTTTAAGAGGGATTACCAGGCTTAACTTCTGAGGCTCATAATCACATCTTTAAACACTACACTGTTACAGTTAATGGCAAATCATTCATCAAACACAGTTTCTGCTCCTCCCTGTCTTTCAGAGGAATTCAGAAGCCACACACACACACACACACACACACACACACACACACACACACACACACACACACACACACACACACACACACACACACACACACACACACACACATAATAAACCCTTTCATGATCAGTTGCAGGCGTTTTGACTGGGTGCACACTGCAAACAGACTTTCTTGCTCTGGCTGAATACAAAAAGGCTTTTATGTCTGACATCCACAATCAGCTATTTGATATTTGTTTCTTATTAGTGCAACACTGACATCTTCACTTGTTTTCTGCAAGTAGTAGACTGCCTGTCCTGTTACGGACGCTGCGGGTCTGGTTACTGAATCAAGCAGGAAAGAACATCTTATCGGCATTTGCTTGCCCACTACAAACAGCAGAGCATAGTAGGGTTAATGATTGGAGCATGCATATTTCATGACTATACACACATACTTTCTCAGAGATGGTTGTGATCTGTTCTCTCAGTTACACTCTCTACACTTAGCATTTATTACCAGCACTGATGAATTCACTCCAGCAGCAGCAAAGCAACCACTGACCCACTAATAGGTTCAAATCAATACCATGGTACTACACATGATATGCTTGATATAGAGATCTTGCACTGCAATCCTACACTGCAATCCTACACTGCAATCCTACACTGCAATCCTTGTATGTTCTGTGCTTTGTAATCCAATTTTGCATTGCAAAATCAAGTATTTTTTACTTGTGATTTATATGCTTTATTTACTTTATATGTATGTATGTATCTATGTACTGTATGTATGTATCTATCTATCTATCTATCTATCTATCTATCTATCTATCTATCTATCTATCTATCTATCTATCTATTTCATTCTTACCAATGAAGTGTTTTACCTAGTATGACAGGAAGAAACTTTGCTGAGTTTGACATTTCCCCAAATGTAATACCACACTTAGACCTAACCGTGTGTTTGCATTCAGATGAATACTCAGCCAGACAACCATGCAACAAGAACGAACAACTCCACACATGAGTTTTCATGCCACTGCTATATGGAAGACTCTCAACTCATCCTCTCCTCTCCTCCCCCAGATACTCATCTCTCTGCCCAGAACTCAGCATGTCTGGCAGCTCATCAGCTGAAAATGAATCCCAGCACAACCAAACTGCTGTTCATCTCAGGTGATTCAGACCCATGCCAGGGTATTGTGATCTCTGAGATCTCACTTTCGTTCACTGCACACAACCTTGCTGTCAACGATTATCTGTCTTGCTTACAGTGCTAATCTAACAATGCTCATGCTAATTTACAAGCTCAGAAAGATTTGTCCATTTCAATCCAAACTGACCAATCAGATGCCAGAGAGCTTACACTCTCCTGAGTTCTAGCATGACCTCTGACCCAATTTCCTGTCTACTTTTCCACTTTCTCATTTCACATGCTGAAAGTTTTCCTCAAAGTTAGCAGTCTTGCTGATTCTCTAGTTCTGTGCTTTGTAATTTAACGCTAAGTTTGAGTTAAAACTCTGTCTGTGTATTTGAGTACTTCTTGAATCATCCTCAGGGAACTTTGGGATTTTTGAGCCCTGCCTGCTCTGTTTTGGATTGTTGAGGTTTTTAAAACCTCTTCAGTTCTCACAATACCAGCAGGAGAGTATCTATATGGAGCACATTCCAAACCACTGGTCCCTTAATATTCAGACACATGTCAATGTGCTTGCAATAGCATTTCAGCAGGAAATATAACATATTACTGTATATCTAGCATTTTAAAATTTTCTGAGCATCTTCTACCACACAGTGTATACACACAAATACACACAGACGACACACTGGCTCCACCTCACAAGAGCTACTCTACTTACACACATTTTAGCTTTCTCCTCAGGCACTGCTTATTGGCATTCCAGTCTGAGAGTCTCTCTGTTGGACCTACTCACTACACACACACACACACACACACACACACACACACACACACACACACACACACACACACACACACACACACACACACACACACACACACACACACACACACACACACACACACACACACACGGTGATGTCAGTCACTGCTTCTGTTACCATGGATACAACCTAGTTCATGGCGGTTATGGGCTGTCTCTTTTAAAGCAAGTGAAACTGCTCTGGAAAGGAGGGGAGATCATTGAAATGATTCTCCCCAACTCGCTTTCCACAGTATTGAACAAATATATCCCTGCACAGATATGTAGCACAGCTAGAGGCATATGTATGTACTAGATATTTCCTCACATTGTTTCTTACCGACATGGTTGAAATAAATCCCTCAGAGCTACTTCTGGGCATAAAATGATCACATTTGGATTTTATGAACAGACCACACACCCCTTGTGTTTACTTTACTATGGTGAATCGGGGGCAGACTGGGACCAAAAAACAGCCCAGGGACTTGGCCTGGGTTTGGCCCACTTCGATTGACAATACCGATTATCATATTGTAGATACAAGTATTCCTGTCAACAGCAGCAGGATCTCTAAGTATTGGCCTAGATATGTAATTATGTATACAGTACTAGTATGCCTAATTACTTATCTACTTAGATTAGTAATTACTTAGTATGCCACTAAACAATGACCCAGTAAAATATGTTATTGTATATGTTATTTTATATATAACTAAAATATAAGTTTCACTCTCATCTCATCTCATCTCATCTCATCTCATCTCATCTCATCTCATCTCATCTCATCTCATCATCTATAACAGGGTGAACAGGGTGCCAATCCATCCCAGAGTGGACAGGGTGCCAATCCATCCAGGGCACACATGCATACACACACTACAAGCAATTTGTGAATGCAAGTTAGCCTAGTTTGCATGTCTTTGGCTGTGGGAGGAAACTGGAGTACCCAGAGGAAACCCATCAAGCACAGGGAGAACATGCAAACTTCATGCACACAGAAGCAGGAAACGAACCTTGCGAATCTGGACCCTGGAGGTGCAAAGCGACAGTACTATATCAAATATACAGTAATTAATAAACAAGGTTAGGTTGGCAATAGTCTTTATTAGTTTACCAGAACTAGTCAGGGGTGGACTTTACCTTTAGGAAGGTTAGGCAGACATAGTAGCTATAGACTTATTCTGAATGGAATTTCTCTATTGTCATTATATAGTGCAATTTTTACCTCCCCTTCATTAATGCCTCATATAATAAATACATTAAAATACGCTTGCTCACTCATCGTCTATACCGTTTTATCATGTTTACAGGGTCCTGGTGCGTCTAGAGCCTATTTCAGAAGATTTAGGATACAAGACAGGGTACACCCTGGATAGGATGCCAATTCATCTCATACATACATACACTCACACGCTCATTCACACACTATATATTAAATATAACAAATTAATAAGATGTGGTTGCATGTTCCTGTTTTTGTTTGCTGATCTAGTACGCAATCTGCACACACAAACACACCCAGATGATAACCTGAGGGCTACATCAGAGTTTACGGTACATGCACCTGTAAATACAGTTAACAGGATTACAAAGTGCACTAACAACCAGAGTAAATATTTGAATATTTAAAGAAGCATCACATATTGCTTAAGAGAATAGTTCACAGTAGAAAGTTAAACATATTAAACATTTTTAAATACAACTAGCCTTTGAAAAAAAAGCAGTAGTACATCCAACACCCTTTTGAACACAGACAATACCAGTCAAAAGTTTGGACACACCTTCAAATTCTATGGTCTTTCCTGATTTTCATTTATTTCTACATTGTAAAACAATGCTGAAGGCATCCAAAATGTGCCATAACCTCATTTGAACAGTTGATATTGAGATGTGTCTGCTACTTACGCTCTGTAAAGCTTTCATAACTGCTCTAATCTGAGGTGCTGTAATTAGTTATTTTGTCCAAATAGAGGTCTCTTACAGTATCTCATTGTGTGTATAAAAATACAAGTACTTTCACTATTAAACGTAGATGGGTTTTTTTTTTTTTTTTTTTTTTTTTGGCGATTTGATTTTAGCAAACGTTTCATGGTCATAAAAAATATATAAAATAATAAAAAAAATTTAAACCATATTTCTTTTTTTAATATGATGGGTTACTACTAAACACCCATGTTTTAATAATTCGTTGGACAGTTCTTAACTTTTAGTTATTTTTGCAGTTTCAGAAAGTCACCTTTTAAATGAATACATTTAAAATTCTACTTAAGTTAAGTATAAGGGAAATGTAAATACATTTTATAATAAATGTTTATAAACATAATAATGCATGCTTAAACAAAATACTTTTAAAAACAATATATTTTCTAGAATATAAAAAAATTTATAATTAACAAATAAAAAAAAACATTGAATTAGAAAATGTGTCTAAACATTTGACTGGTACTGTATACATAAAAGTGTGTATAATTTTTATATTCTTTACAAGCTACAAATATACTATAAATGAATTTAAGTATATTCCTTTTCACAATTATCCCAGACTTCATCCAGGGTTTGCTTGATCAGATCACAGTGTTTTTTATTATTTTTTTTTTTAGATAAACTGGACCTCATTTACAACCGTAATTATCAGTCAACACTACCCAGGATGCATATTAATGCAATTTTAATGTACAAACAAAAAGTGACCAGTGACCATGCCCTTTTGGACTGAGATGTTTTTTTGGATGTTTTTCTTTTTTCCTTTGTATTTCTTTTTTTTTTTAAACATAGCATTGAGTTTTAATTAGACGCAGAAGTTTTTGACAAAGTGTGCCAACACAGGATTCTGCAAAGCAACACACAATAAAAACAATCTTGTGTGGTAAACATCTGGCAGAGAAATTGTGCAAATGGAAAATGGCAGAAAGACACAGACTAGAAACATGCATATACTGAGTGTCTGGATTTCTTGAAACACAAACACAAACAGACACTGAACAAGCCAGTTAAATGGCAATGGAATTGATGCAATTCCTCTATTACTGCATAACGTTGATTTATTAATTAAGGTGTGAGTCAATCTACTCTTTTCCGGGTGCTTAAAGACAGCAGAAGTGTCTAGAATACTCGATCCTTATCGTTACCATCCCAACAGGCTTTTTATACACAGCAAATTCCCAAGAGATGAATTAACACACAGCAGTGTTTATATGAGTCCAGTTGGATTCAAGTAAACTGTGAAGGTGTTATATTAACACTGGAGATTTTACTGTGTAGTTGATTTTACCAAAACATCTATGCAGCAGGAATAAACTGTTTTGAATTACAGCATGTTATTACATTTCCTATGTACTAGTCTGAGACTCACATAATTGCACCTCATGTTTAATTTCATAATACTAATTTGCCTTGAATAGAAACTGTTTTTGTTTCATTTAAGCCAGTGATCCTGTTTTCATTCATTCATTCATTGTCTATGCCGCTTATCCTTTGAGTCGTGGGGGCCTGGAGCCTATCCCAGGATACTTAGGGGCACAAGATGGCATAGACCCTGGACAGAATGCCAGTCCATCCCAGGGAACACACACACCCTACTGGCAATTTGGGAATACCAATTAAGCTAATCTACTTGTCTTTGGACTGTGAGGGGAAAAAGGAGTGTATGGAGGAAACCTACCAAGCATGTGGAGAACATACAAACTGCATGCATACAGAGGCAGGAATCGAACCCTTGACCCTGGAGGTGCGAGGCCACAGTGCGAACCACAACGCCAACATGCCACCTTGATCCTTTTTTTTTTGTAAAGATATAACATTCAAAAAATATGCATGTCTTCAAGATTCTAAACTTCTAAACAACCCTTGCATATAAAAAGCAAGATATGTTAATGTTCTCATTTCTAAAGTGTGCTCATTTGGATTTGCTTTTGAAGAGTCCTCATTTTTAGCTTTCACAGAAGAGGATTCTGAGCGAGAGTGGTTGTGACAGCTTCTTCCTCCTACACACAAAGAAACTCATGGACAAAGTCACATAATCAGAATCACTGTTCCTTGTATCTTACAGACAAACAAAAACATGCCCAAGAGTTGCACTGGAAGCTAACAGAGAACACTGCATAAGTTAGTTTATCACACACTAATATTTTGTCGACATGTTTTACGTTTTCATTGTTGCATTATTTTCACAACCTTATGTAACATCACAACATTTACTTCCATTAAGATCTTGTATTGATGACAGGATAGTCACATCACCCGAACACTTTTAATGAGCCTCAGGTCAGGACGCTTTGGTGACCAAGTCATGTGAAAACATTATTCCTAATGCTTCCAAAACCACGCTTTTACATTTGAGCACAATAAATCTCTGCATTGAAATCCGATCGAGGTGATTCTTTTCTTTCTGACCATCTCTCTAGGTTTTAATAATGCATTAGACAGTTTTAACCCACTACCAGTAATTTCAGCCATTTCCTTAGTTATTTTCCTTGCTTGACGCAGGCCATTAATTCGACCTTTCTGAAACAGGGTAACATCTTTTTCAAGACCATAGTATAGATCTTCTGACAAGAGTGTTTAGATATAATATAAGATATAAGAAGCTACTTATTGGCTCAGAGTTAAAAGAACTGTTGCCAGCTGGAGCTTATTAATAACTGCAGTAATTATCCAATCAAACGCTCTTTTTAAGTATCTGCTTGTTTACATCCAACTTATTACTGTTTTTGCTCAGGCAGTGAAACATATATTCTGTATAAATTCAGAGTCACATCCAGCATGGGTGACTTATGTCAAAAGTTTAGATCAGTATTTACACTAGGAAAGTTACATGTATTCACATTTAAGTTATGCAATAGCTCATTGAAATTAACTGTGAGCAGTTAATTCCTCTAAAGGTGGCAGATTTTTCTTGGGTAGAACATCATACACAATCGGTTGTCAAGTTGGCAACCTTACTTTGTAAGTAACTGCCAGAGAAACACTGACTATACAGTTGAAGACAAAATTATTAGCCCCCCTACAAAATAGTCATTGTTTTAAAAGTATTTTAAAAGTGCTTTTAAACAGAGCAAGAAAAAAATTAACACAGCTTTTTTAGACATCCTAGTTTTATTTTGGATGCTTAAATTATTTTATTTTCCACACAGAAATGAAAATATTACACAAAACCCAAGAACTACCAGGGTCACAATTATTAGCCTCACACATTCTAATAGTCAATTGTGTATCCTTTTTGCTGGATAACTGCCTGCAGTCGTTTGTTGTAATCGTCAACAAGTCCCTGCCACTTCATTTGAGGAATCCTGGCCCATTCTTCTTTGGCAAATCTCTCTAGTTTTGATGGTTTTCTGGCAGGGACATTTTTTTTCACATATTTTCTATTGGATTTAAGTCAGGGCTTTGTGCAGGCCATTCGATGACATTCACCTTGTTCTTCTGGAGATAGTTCTTCACCAAGAGAGATGTATGTTTAGGATCGTTGTCATGTTGGAAGATGAAGCGACGACTCAGACCTAGTTTCACTGCTGACTGCTTAAGGTTTTCTTTTAAAATATCCACATATTTTTCTTTATTCATGATCCCTTCCACCTTGACAAGATTTCCAGTTCCAGATGCACTGAAGCATCCCCACAGCATAATACTCCCACCACCGTGTTTCACTGTGGGGACGGTCCTCTTTGGGTTGAATGCCTCACCTTTTTTCCTCCAAACGTAAGCAGTGTCTCTGTGTCCGAAGAGCTCTAGTTTAGTCTCATCAGACCATAAGACACGCTTCCAGTATGAATAAACTTTCTCCAGGTTGTCTTGAGCACATTTAATTCTGGCTTGTAGGTGTCTTTTCTTCAAAAGGGGAGTTTTTCTTGGTCTGTAGCCTCTCAGTTCATTCCTGTGCAGAGCTCTAGTGATGGTCTTCTTAGAGACTATAATTCCTGATGTGGCCAAGTCATTCGCCAGTGTCTCGGCAGTTGTTCTGGGTTCTTTAGATACATCTCTCACTAGTTTTCTTTCCAGTGCCAGGCTTGTTCTGGAAACTGTGTGGCTTTCTTTGAATTTCCGGATTATACCTCTCACTCCAGTTCTTGAGACTTGGAAAGCTTGGATAGCTTGGATAGATATTCCTTCTCCTGTTTTATGTGCATCAATAATTCTTTGTCTCAAGTCCAAACTGAGTTCCTTTCTTTTTGGCATGTTGCTTTCTGAAATGACAGCTCAAAGACCCATACTGAGGCTTTTATACCATAATTTAACTTAATTATTGAGTGAGATCACCTGGTTCACCTGATCACCTTTACGCACCACCTGTGAAGGTAAAGCACATCACTGCACAAAGGTGGCTTGCGCGGTGACTGAATAAGTGGTCATTTCTTAAAGGGGGCTAATAATAATGTCCCTGGTCATTTTAGCTTTTTCTTAATAACAATGTTTTGGTGTGCAAAAATAAATATTTTGGTCTTTATATTGTAAAATATTAAGTTCAGAAATGCTGTGTTAAAAAGTCCTTGCTCTGTTAAATAGGTACTTGGGAATATCTTGAGGACACTTAAAATTTCATAGGGGGGCTAATAATTTTGTCCTCAACTGTATCTCCAGGGTGGGGTGTTCCCATGTGCCGAATGGTATGATGACTGACCTTTTTTTTTTTTTTTGAATATAGTCTTGACTTCCCTCTTTAAACACCAGCAGTTACCTTTGAAAATAGATTTACCTAGGGCCTCTGAGTGGCGCAGTAGTAAAAGCGCACGCCCTATCATCCGGGTATCGCTAGTTCGAATCCCGGGTGGTGCTGTAACCTCTCGCAGCCGGAGGTCTAGAGAACTGATTGGCCGAGCTCTCTCAGAGGGGAGGGATGAGAGGTACTTAGTGCTCCCACATTAATCACAGCTCTACAGCCAGTCTGGGGCGTCTGTGAGCTCGCGCAACGGAGGGAGTGGATAGCGCTGCCTCCGGGTGTGTTACGCCGCCCCCAACGGTGCCCGAGCGAGCAGTTCGAAAAGATGCGGTCGGCTGGCATCACGTGGTTCGGAGGAACCACATGAAAGTCTTTGCCCTCCCGGCTGAGTGGTAGTAGTAGCCCCCAAGTGACGGGGAGGAATTGGACACGACTAAATTAGGGAGAAAATCGGGGAAAAATCCACAAAAAAAAAAAAAAAAAAGATTTACCTCTGAAAATAGATTTTTTTTGTTGGTGTCACCAAATGTAATATAATTTACAACAAAAGGTAGAGCGAGTGAAAAAACAAAAGAATGTAAAGAAAGATGTACAGTAGTAATGCACTGTAAACCCGATTAAGTTGGCAAAACTCAAAATATTTGAGGTAATCAGTTACATACTTTTTTTAAAGTAATGATGTTTCCAATTTTAAGTTAACAGAACTATCAATTTTTGAGTTTGTTGAACTTGTTGCAAATTAAATAAATTGTTGTAGACAATCCGGCCCAGGAATCAAACCTAGGCCTTTCACATGGCAGGCGAAACACCTACCACTGAGCCACCAGTGCTTTATAGAGTTTACATTGGTGGAACTTTAAGGTGACAGTTACTATTACTTAAGTACTTATGATTACTTATCAAATTTGTTCAGCTAACTTGAAAAGTGTCATTTCTACAAATTCATAAATGCCAAAAAGTTCTGAATACTCAAAAAGGTCTATTAATTTGACCTAATTGCAATTATTTAAGTTAACAGTACTCAATGTGTTTAATTATTTTGAGCATTAGGGTTTACAGTGTGGCAGTTGGAATCCAGTAGGTTATATACTTCAACAACTCTGCCTCCTGGCTTCTTAAAGCTGATTTTCCAGTCCACTCTTCCTTATAAAATGTCTAATGCTACCTTCCCTGATCCTGTGTTGTCTTGTTCTGTGTCTTGAATACTTCGTCTGATTTATCTGGCATTTCCACACACTTTTTCTCCTGGACATGTTTCCTCTCAGTACCATGTTTACTCTTTGTGCCTTTAGTTGGAGTTCTGTAAGTAATGTGATATTAACACACATACTGTAACTCTAAAAATGGCACAAAAGGAACAAATACAAACTCATTACAAACAAATTTAAATACCAAGCCTTGTGCAGTAAACATCTGTAAAATTCTGAGCAGCCAACAGATTGTCTCATGAAATGCATATTGCATTAATCCCATATTTTAAATCTGGGCTTCTATTGGAACTACTGATTTCATATCCTTATACTGTACTGTGGTTTTGCAGTTTGAGCTGACAAAGTTCCACAGAAATATATTTCTCCAACGCCTTCCTATCTGCTGGGTACAGTCCTTTCCTATATTCACACCACAGACAACACTATCATACACACTGTGTAAGTACTCCCTAGACACCTACTCAGTCTTGGTAAATGACAAAAAAACATGTCCCTCTACTCTTACAGTTCTCTCTCGCCTAGGAGACATCCCAAAAAGCCACAGCAATTTATACTCCCTAGATATTATAGGATGGTGTGTGAAATGCAGTCATCTTAGCAGTCAGCAATGATGTTTGAAGACCCAAGAGAACTGCTCTGGTTGGTTTACAAACACAAAGGAAACATGGGGTACAGATGAAGATGAGATGAGGAATAAATGCTTAGTACTAGAATTTGTTATGTGGTAAATGTCCCAATTCACAGTGGTGCAGTAGGCAGTGTTGCAATCTTACAACTCCAGGGGCTGTGGTGCAAACCTGAGCTTAAGGTACTTTCTGCGCATGTTCTCCCCATGGCCTTTTGGGTTTCATCCCTTCCCCCACACACATTATTACAGTAACATAGGTGAATTGGCTATGCTAAACTAATCCAGGAACAATATATGGTGTGTATACTGTGGTCTAAAGCTTAATTAATTAAGGCATAAAGTCCCAATGACGAATAGGCCAAAATTACAGTAGAATAGATATGGTCATTAAAAGCAAGTTAAAATAAGGCAAATGAATTGAGAATAATTAGTTAACAAATGTTTATTTAAAGTTATGTGGAAAACATTGGCTATGTGAATCAAAAATGTACTTCAGCAAGCGTTCTTTTCCAGATACTTAATGATAAATATGTGAGGACAGCTTTCAAATTATTTGATTAAATTTTGCTGCTTGTTTTTGCAGTCAGATAAGACTTCCACTTTAATTAACTTTAATTGGATTTAACAGGTGGCGGCACGGTGGTGTAGTGGTTAGCACTGTCGCCTTGCATCGCCAGGGTCCGGGTTCGATCCCCGGCCAGGCTCGATTCCCGTCTCTGTGTGCATGGAGTTTGCATGTTCTCCCTGTGCTTGATGGGTTTCCTCCGGGTTCTCCAGTTTCCTCCCACAGTCCAAAGACATGTAGGTTAGGCTAATTGGCGTTCCCAAATTGCCCATAGTGTGTGAATGAGTGAGTGTATGTGTCTGTGCCCTGCGATGGATTGGCACCCTGTCCAGGGTGTACCCTGCCATGTGCCCTATGTCTCCTGGGATAGGCTCCAGGCCCCCCGTGACCCTGAATACAGAATTAAGCGGTATAGATGATGAATGAGAGTGAGTGAGTGGATTTAACAGTTTATATAATTATTCTTATACAAGCACAGTCTAGGTCAATTTATATTACTAATCCAGGCATGTACTCATAAGGCATGTTTTAGACAGATCTTGTTTTCTGTAAAAGTACAGTAAAAATCAGTTTAGTTTTATGGGTCTAAAACAAAACTATACCATAAATGTTGAAGCTACTGTACATAACAAATGGATGTGGTCTCTGTCAAAGCACTTGCTAATTAGGGTTAGTAGTGAGCATGAATTGTTCAAATTAAATGCTAAACCAAACCTACAACAAGGGTTAATATAAGCAATGGTCCAATGGCTTGGGGCCAGTAAAAATTACCATCACCTCATCAACACCTACAGCAGAACCCCTACAATCTAATTATCCTTAACGCTAATACAACAGGGGCCAAGTGTTTGACTGTTAGACTCTAACAACAATTTACCATACAGGCTTCCTCTCTTTTGCATACATATCCAAGTTTTTTTTTTTTTTAATCAAGAAAAAAAATATTTCAGATGAATCTATTAAAGTTAAATAGAGTTACTTTAACATAAAACAAAACAATGTGTGGAAAAAATGACCATTGAATGATAGAATAGTTAATAGAACTATTTGAATTGAATAGTTAGATAAATAGTTAATTATAAAATAGTTAGATAAATAGTATTGAATAGTTAGATAAAAGTAAAAATCAAACACTAACTGAAGAAATTACTGAAACAATGATAACAATTTAAACATTAGCTTGCTCACGAGTGCCTTATTAGCTTCAACATGCCTTATTTTATTGTTACTTTAATTTGAGGCACTATTCGATGACTTGTATTGCTGAATAGTGTTTAGGACCAAGAAATCTGCAAGAAAAGTCTCAGATAATGTCATTTAAGTCGAGTCTTTGTCCATTTTTTTTCTACAATTTTTTAATGTTGTGAATTGTGAGTCCACAGAGCGTTTCTTGGCTCATTGTGCAATGCATATAGTTTTTAATATAACATGCATACATGCTGAATACATGCTCTCAGTCACAGGTAATGTGATTGACTGCTAGTTATGACATCACCATTTCCAAAATAACAGAGGTGGAAGTCAAATGGCAAGCTGAAATGTGTTAAACAGTAGGAATTCATGTACATACACATAATACAAATTACTTCAATTGTAGATTAGTAAGTAAATTGTTGTACTTTACTCCAAATCAACCATAGTAGTAGTAGTAGTAGTAGTAGTGCTCTACTCTGATGTGCTCTGATGTTGCTTACTAAACATCATGTAAATGACTATTAAAATATATGCCATCACTGCATGGTTTCGTGATTCATTGCATGTCTTAATGATTCAACTTACTGATTAGTATATTAGTATTGGGTTGACTGGGGTCAGTTGCATCACATGCTCAGTGGTATCCTCTGCTTATCTGAAAAAGACAGCTACATACTCACACCTCTGATGAATATTGATAACTGTGTTTGACCTTTAAGTAGCAAGTGGTGATTCAAAGGTTGGAATGATGGCGATTTCTAAAGATGAAATAGAAAATAAAACATGGATGCCATCATGTCCCTTTATTCATTTCACAAGTGAATGCTTGTTGAGTGACCTAAAAGAAAAGAAAAAAAAACGATATAAAACAGTACAGCTTGTTTAATAATAAGAAGCAGTCTTTCTTTAGTTCTAACACTATGCCCAGCTATGTAAGTTTGACATCTCTGAAACGAGGAGATGTCAAAGTCCACCACCACAGGGTGCTGCGTATGAATGTCAAGTTGAGATGGTGCTTTCTTTGGTTTCAGGTTTTAAAAAAATGTGTTTGTCGGCTTTTCAATCCAATTTCAGTAAAATTAAATCTCCTTAAGTTTATTATCACTTCGTGTGGGCCAATATTTTGTCCATTCTGAAACAGACTGATGCATTTCACAGATGAAAGCAATTTATAACTCAATCCATGTTTTGGGGCGAAACTGCAGTGGAGAGAGAGAGAGAGAGAGAGAGCGCGCGCGCCTTCTAGCGTTGAAGGCACGGAGTCATGAAGTTAAGCCTTGTCGATGACAAGGATTCATGATGTCATCAATATGCGCCGGAAAACTGATCATTGAGGCTAAGATGCAGGCGTAATACACAACGCGAATCATAAAACACACCATGGCTGTCGTAATAGTTTTTTCGGTTTCACTAATGACTTACAGTTCCTAAAGAAAAAGGAGATTTTATATACTTTTTATATGAAGGTGTTCGAGACTTGAAATATATGCCAACATGTCTTTCTTTGTGGATTCGGTAATTATGTTCACTTCCCAGGTGAGTGCTCGGGCTCTTACAGCTAACTACTAAATATTATTTATACGAAAAGGTGTAACGTTACAGTAGCTCGCTTTTTTTTTCTTTGCAGGTGCTGTTTTTTGGATTTGGCTGGCTGTTTTTTATGCGGCAATTATTTAAAGATTATGAGGTAAATATGCAGAGTAACATGAAGTAACGTTATACATTACATACAGTAAAGCTCTTCTGTACATTATATATTATACATTCCTCTATAGATTTGTGGCATCAGTATTGTTAGAACCAGTTGGTTATCTGTGCTTTGTTGCTAAATTATTCCTGGTGGACGGGTTTACCTGCAAGTTGACACTTTTTGCATGAATTTCCCAAAGAACAACACATTTTCTAAAGACTATAGACTATATTATAAGATTATATTATATACTATATATATATAATATATATATATCACTCACTCACTGTCTACACCGCACTATCCTGTAAACACGCTTGTGTGTGGCCTGGAGCCTGTCCCTGGAGATTTAGTGTACAGCCTGGACGGCATGCCAATCCATTACACATTTACACACTTATTAACTCACACTGTGGGGAAAATTGGGAACAGCAATTAGCCTAATCTGCATGCCTTTGCACTGTGGGAGGAAACTGGAGAACCTAGAGGAAACCCACCAAGCACAGTGAGAAGATGCAAACTCCATGCACACAGACCCGTGCCAGGAATCGAACCCGTACCCTGCAGGTGCAAGGCAATGAATAAATGATGCCTAAATTAAAATAACAACTAAGTGCAAATTATAAACAAGCCATCCACTGTTATTTCTGTGCACATAATTTGAGCTACAGGATCTTCTTGCCTTTTAATGCAAATTAGCTAAAAATTGCTTGTTATAAAAGTTGGTAATAGATTATCTAATATTTAAGACATGAAACGGTCATTGTGTCTTTCCCAGGTGCGACAGTATGTGGTGCAGGTGGTTTTCTCTGTCACATTTGCATTCTCTTGCACAATGTTTGAACTCATCATCTTCGAAATCCTTGGAGCATTAAGCAGCACGTAAGTGGCTCAATGGTGACTAAAAACCCATAAATTATATCGGTTGTAAATTTACAATTAAGTTTTTGTTTGTTTTATTTTTAAAGGTCCAGATATTTTCACTGGAAGCTTAATTTGTATGTTATACTGCTGGTTCTAATCTTTGTAGTGCCTTTCTACATTGGCTACTTTGTAGTCAGTAACATACGTTTGTGTAAGTATGCTATTATGTTTTTCCAAAAATAAAAGTGTGCAGTATGTTTCATGTATTCCCACCCAACATGATTGTGTGTCAATATGTTAAATTGTATATACGTTAAACTTTATTTCTAATGGAAATGTAAAAACTTAAAACAGGTCACTGACAAAAACATAAAAGTGGTCTATCTGGTTATTCGTTGTCAATATGCTAACAAAGATTATGCCCCAAATTGCAACATGTGTAACCCTATGACTATTATAATTGGTAAATTGTGCAAAATTGTAAAAGTAAAATATTAAAAGATTGAGAAATTTAGATGAAATGAGGGAGGTTGCAATTTGGTTGCCTAGGTATGCATGAGTGTTTGTTTGTTTGTTAGTTTATTTATTTATGTCTTGTGTTTTACAGTGCAGAGACAGAGGTTGTTGTTTGCATGTGTTGTTTGGTTCACCTTTATGTATTTCTTTTGGAAACTTGGAGACCCTTTTCCCATATTAAGTCCAAAACATGGTAAGAAGCAGGCCTTTTTCATTTCAGAAAGCCTAACATACCAAATTAAGGTAGAGCAGTATGGGATCCCATTCACATTATAGTGCTCATTCTCTCTCAGGTATTCTGTCTATTGAGCAGCTCATCAGCCGTGTCGGGGTCATTGGGGTCACACTGATGGCCCTGCTATCTGGATTTGGTGCTGTGAACTGCCCCTACACATATATGTCTTATTTTCTGAGGTAAGTGAGCAGATATGAAGCTCTGTGAAGGTGACTTTGAGAGCATATATTGTATATATAAATTATACCAGTAAGCATAGATTGTAGATTAGATTAATAATATTATGTTTTCCTCATTTGTTGCTTTTTGTGTTTATAGGAATGTAACAGACAGTGACATTCTGGCTCTGGAGAGACGGTTGCTTCAGACCATGGACATGATTGTCAGTAAAAAGAAAAGGTGAGTTATAAAGAGAAGGCAAGAGCTACAAGAAGTTTTGATTTTGATATTATGTCTCTGTACCGGAAATCTGTCTCTTGAGAGTTTTCTTTTAATAACACTAGCACAGAATTTTTAGCTGATGCTCTCATATGCATAGAATTGCCATGACCAGGAGGCAGATGTATCAGCGAGGAGAAGACCAAAACAAACAGACCGGAATCTGGGGGATGCTCAAGAGCGTCACTTCATCTCCTCCAGGCACTGAGAGTATCCTTTGTCATAGTCTCATAGCCTTTGACACTCATCTTGCAACTTTAAGAATGTCTAAATGTTGTGCACTTTTCTGTCCACAAACTTAAGGATCGTAAAGGTTTCTGTTTCACCGTTTTTCAAACAATTTCTTTGTGATTAAACATAATATCATTTGAGTTTGCTGACTCACTGTAGAAAAGTTCTTTAATTGGTTGGTTTTAACATCAGTTCCTGTAAACACTCTCATCTTGTAAAAGTCAGTAGTTCTTGGCCATGTTCAGAGAAAAAAAGGTACCGGATTCTGCTAAGGTCTGGGTCAGGTAATTGCTTTTATCATAAAATGCATGTGTATGCTTGCATATGTATAAATTATTCTCAGACTTTTTTATTGATTCAGGCTTGCATTTATTTTAATATACAGCGGTTTAAAAGGACATTATTGCTTCTTTTTGCTCAGATACCATTATTCATGATACACATTTCTCATGAAATAATTAAACAATATTAATATTTTTAGTAGGTTCAAGAAATCAGACGAGATATGCTCTAATTTGGTCTAAATTGTGACCGACTTTCCTTGATATAAAAACTGTAGATCTGTCTCTGATCCAGCATGAAGTAGATGCTCTGGAGGAGCTCAGTAGACAACTCTTCCTCGAGACAGTGGACCTGCAGGCTACCAAGGTGAAATATTACAACTATAATGCAGTATTTATGATAATCATAAATCATATTATGAAGGCCCTACTGCACAACTAATACAGTATGTATTACTAGATTTAAATGACTCGAGGGCATGACTTTGTTCTTTACAAATTGCATTGTTGTAGAAATGATGTGTGTGAAACTTTGTCATGAAATGTATTCTTTATGTCATCAGGAGCGCATAGAATACTCAAAGACATTTCAAGGGAAATACTTCAACTTCTTGGGGTACTTCTTTTCCATCTATTGTGTTTGGAAGATATTCATGGTGAGCATTTATTGTGGTCCTTGGTGCAAACTGGATATTAAAATACATATAAACGGAATATGGTTGGATTTAATACATTAACCCAACATGATTGCTTTAGGCCACCATCAACATAGTCTTCGACCGTGTGGGGAAGACTGACCCAGTGACGAGAGGGATTGAGATCACAGTCAACTACTTGGGAATTCAGTTTGATGTGAGAAAACACACATACACACTCGCACGTGTGCAGGAGTATTAAAAAAATGTGCTGTTGGATGTTGTCAAATGTAAAAACAAGTAAGAACAAAGGTGAGGAGCAATCTGCCTTCGCTCCGGTTACTTATTAGTCACTGATGACGTCTCTACTGCCTTATTACCCTTCAATGTGTTTATAATACTCAATGATAAAGCCTTACATTTCAAATTATTGTTTTTCTTTTTTTCTTTTTTTTTTATTATAATTTTTTTTATTATTGAGAAAAACTCAATTTGTCCTTTGCATAATTTTTAAAGCATGTATATGTTAATGGCTGCTTTCAAATTCTTATTTTCCACAGGTAAAATTCTGGTCTCAGCACATTTCTTTTATCCTGGTTGGAATCATAATCGTCACCTCAATCCGAGGTCTTTTAATCACTCTTACTAAGGTAAAATATGTAGAATTATATCATGCATATTGTATCATCTCAGGAGTGCTAGATTGAGCCACAATCTTTAACTGAACTGAATTCACAATTAGTGAAGAATTACATATTAAATACCCATTAATATCCTCTTCTAAAATCCTATTGTTGTTTTTCAGTTCTTCTATGCCATCTCTAGCAGCAAGTCATCCAATGTAATAGTGCTGGTTCTGGCCCAGATCATGGTAATATACTTCAGCATAATGCAATTGTTGTAATCTTTATATTTTATGATAAGACAATTACTGTGTGATTAATTTGCTGTCTTTGTCTACAGGGGATGTATTTTGTGTCCTCTGTGTTGCTCATGCGCATGAGCATGCCACTGGAGTACCGTACCATTGTCACTGAGGTCCTGGGAGAGCTGCAGTTCAACTTTTATCATCGCTGGTTTGATGTGATCTTCCTAGTTAGTGCTCTGTCCAGCATCCTTTTCATGTACCTGGCACACAAGCAGGCACCCGAGAAGCACATGACTCTGTGACCTACAGTACTGAATGACCTCATATGAGGGACATGGACTGAAGTGTTGAGCTGCTTCTTCATTTTGTTTCTTTATTCTAAGAGGCCTCTTTTTAAAGAACCCAGAACTGAATTTCCTGAATCAGGAAGAGTCTAGACAATGCTGGTTTGGTTGAAAGGTGAAGGGCACTGGGTTGACTAGTTAAATGATACTACAGTTATTGGGTCATGATGGTGTTTTAATTGAGGTTTTTCTAAAAAGGGTGAGCAAGTGCTTATTTTATGCTCTGTCTTTGTTTAGTGGATCCAACATACAGCTGGCATTGCTAACACCATAATTATGGTGCATTTTATGCTGTTATTTTGTTACATATTTCAGCATAATCTAATCAGCATTTGTGTATCATAAAAAAACCCCCCCCCCCCCCCCCCCCAAATGCCGATGCAAAAATGGGAATACAATAAAAAAAAAAATTAAAAGCAAATCTACAGAATTGAGAGTGACACAAAGTGATTATGGATTTTTTTTATTCACTAGTGTGTGTGTGTGTGTGTGTGTGTGTGTGTGTGTGTGTGTGTGTGTGTATATTTTCTGCATTATTCTAAGCAGAGTAAATAGCTTAATGATAAATATCTTACCTCTAAATATTAACCTGGAAATGTTTTTAAAGTGCAATGTAGCGACAAAAGGGCGAAGAAAGGATAAAGGGAACTTGCCATTACCAAAAGCATTATGGTTCAAAGAGCATACGGTCTTACACAATCAACATGTGAAGATGACATGATAAGACAAATCCTGTGCTTTCTTTACATGTTCATATCTGCCAAACATCGCACAAAAATACATACATGGATTTGTTTGAAAAATGTTAAGTTTGATCTTATGCAATACTTGGGATTACTGCTTCTTCTTTTTCTTTTTTTACTTGCCAACATTAATAGTAGATTGCTGATCTCCTGTAGTCTGTAGGCATGACTGCTTTCTGTTTATAAGATTGTTCTTTTTCATCAGTGAAATTATTGACTACATATTAAAAGCTTTTCATTTATTTGTGCAACTTGACGTGGCATCATATAAATATAACCCAGCACTTGGAAAACGTCTTTCTCAAAGCCTCTCATCTTCATCTTCTGAGGATGATGTGGATGATACAGAGGGTGTCTGAAATAGCGAACCACAGTGCATAATATTAGTAAAACAAATAGATTGGGATCATCACTTCAGAAGATAAACTGTGCTCACCCTTTCACGAGACTGAGACTGAGACTGACTTGGCATTTCCTCAGTATCTAGCAGCTGGGGGGTAATTGCAATCCCCTTAGCTTTCAGGTGCTCGTAGGCTGCTCTCCCTGCTACAAGAAGGACCAGTGTGTCACCACTGTTGCGGATAAGATTCACTGCCTCCTCATGTGTACTTTTCTCTACGTTCACACCATTGACCTCCACCACCATGTCGTCATCCTTTACCCCGGCTCTTTCTGCTGCTCCTCCCTTTACTACCTGTTTCAGGTGTCATACTGAATATTGAGAACTTTCCAAAGCAAATATGTATATGAGATCCATGCTGATCTGAGTCATGAATAATGTGATCAGTTTCTCAGGTTCTCCTTACCTCTTTGATGTATTGCCCATTCACTCCTTGGATACCATTGAGATGGAAGCCATACCCCGCGGCAGTCTTTTCCAGACGGCACAATTTGGGTTTATATGTTTCTTCTGCAGCATTAGCCATGGCTGGGACTGGGATGACATCATGTTCAGGCTCAGGCTCAGGCTTGCTTGGCTGAGGCATGGAACTCCTCATTTCCTCCAAATAAAGTAAAGGAGACGCACCACCCTGGGAAGCAAATTAAATACATAGGCATGAAATAATCCAAAACTTTCCTTTGAAGATCATCTTCATGTTTCATTTTTAAATTTTATTTTTTGTTTTGTTTTTGCACATAGAAGGAAACAAAAAGGGCCCTGCAAAGTCATGTGAGTGTAATGAATTTAAACTGGAAGAAAATTTCGATTAGGGTGAAAATATGACAACTTAATCTGAAGGAAACTTACCATTTTGTACATCTTGTCTGTTTCAGCATCAACCACCAGAAGGCAGCATCGGTTTCCAAGTTGACGTATTTTATCCACCACTTGGTCATGAGTGAGACTATGAACCTCCTCTCCATCCACCGCCACCAGCCTGTCCATCTCCTTTAGTCCCCCTTTTTCTGCAGGGCTCCCACGGTCGATCTCTCCAATAAAATGACCTTAAGTATGATTACATATAGTGATCTCAGCATGTATGGAATTGTGTGCGGTTAGACCTCCTTATGTAAAATGCACATGCATGCACCTTATGAACTTGTTTTTACATCAGTCTGTATTGGATTCATTAGTCTAAGAACCAAAATTATCTGCTCAAGGTTTGCCTTCTGTGATGTTCCAAATGGATTCAAACAAGGATGATGCCTAATTAACAGGCCTTTGTTGTGAATCAAACGCTAACTATGACTCAGGAGTGTATGGTTTGAATTTGTAGTGGACAGGGTAAATGATAGAATGTAAATGATTGTGTATAATCATATGTTGCTAAAATGTATTACTATATAATGGTTTGATCGGACTGTAAATAAATAGTTTAATAATAATGCACGATGCATGATGTCTCTTTTTCAAAAAAATAAAAATAAAGAATTGAGCCCACACATGTGGACATGCAGTTAGTTCTGGTCTCCATGTGAGAAGTGAAGCTGCACATATGGATGATGTTAGCAGTCTATGATTACTTTAATGCTGATCTCTCCAACATCTGTAATGTGGTCACTCATGCAGTTATTTTCCGACACATGAGAACATGCAGCTGTCTTTTATAATTAAAACCTGTTATATGTCTCTGATGCCAACAGAATGTGTTCCACTCTTACCTTCTCGTTATTTACGTACTTACCTGGATTTTTAGGGTCTGCTTTAAGGAAGAAGCCATAACCGTTTTCTTCTCTAGTGATTTCGACTATGCGAGGCTTCAGTGGGAGGTGCTTTGTTGTGGCTAGTCCACTTCCCAGTCTGATGTGCTTATTCTTAAAGTATTTGTCCGTGTCCTCATCCACAAGTAAAAACACCACACTGTTTCCAGCAGCTTTGACCTAACAAGCAGAGCGTGATATTATTTCCTTTCTAAAGAAACTCATAAATGTCAGCACAAAAATACTTTAGGCACTTTAAATGTTGAAACTTTGCCTACTTTTTGCACAGCCTGATCATGTGTAGCACTTTCTACATTTTCTCCATTGATTTCCAAGAGACGATCACCCGCTTTAACTCCTGCATTATCAGCAGTGCCTCCAACGATCACATCGATCATGAACATTCCCTCTTCACCTGGGAATTCAGATAGAGCAGAACAACCCTTTAAGGTTATGAATTATAGATTACTGGGATAATTTCTAATATAATGTTCTAAAAGTCTATAACCATTTTCACCTTTGGAGGACTTCATAGAGAAACCAAAGTTGCTGGTTTTCTGAAGAAAGCAGAGTTTGAGTTTTGGGGCTGGTGCAGGGAATCCGTTCATAATGGGCTGACTCTGAGCAGAATAGGACTGTGGATCTGCAAGATTTATGCCATTGCTTTTAGCCTGCCGGTATGCTTCGTCTCCCAGGACATGAAATGTGACAGTCAATCCACTTTTCTTAACCAGATCAGCAACCTGATACAGGTGAAAAAGCAAAGGTGCATCGGTAATGTCCTAGATAACCACTTTATCGTAACCCTTAACTTGTCATTATGAAATGCAATAGATGTCCTAGAAGTTTAAGTGTCTGCTTTATAGTCTTAAAATCTAATTTGTACCTGGCTGTGTTCCAGGTTGTCCACAAAGGTTCCATTAACTCTGATAATGCGATCTCCATCCTTGAGACCTGCTAGTTCAGCAGGACCACCCATCTCCAAGGCCCGAACCAAATGACCTTCTACCCCCTCCTCAACCCTCAGGAAGAAGCCATAGGTCTGGCCTTCATGCTTGGAAAGTGCAATCACTCTAGGTTTTGGGGTAGCCATTATTACCTTAATAGAAAAAAAAAAAAGTTTTATACGGTCACCAAGCTTCAGTCTGAAGTCTGTTGTTATATTATTACTTTCTCTATCTTATCAAATTAGCACACCCATCATTCCCTACCTGGCAAATTATTTTACAATGTGCTGCAACAACATGCTGAGCTTATCAGTGAGGTGTGGTGAAATGCCCTCATATATATATATATCACTAGTAACATCTGTGATATAATTCTGCAAGAACAAATACGTTAAAATCTAAATAAATGTACTGTATATATTGACAGTAAGAACATAGCCTTCTTGTGAAACTGACCAGATATACACGAGTCATTCTGTTCAGAGTTTCTGATCTTTTACGAATCTTCCAATAAATTGCTTCTGATAGGCAAGCTAGCACCCAGCCACCAAGATAAATTGATAAATAGTAATATTAATACTTTTACTAAATACAGAGGATAAAAAAGAGGATTTCAGTTATGCCGAAACTGTCAGAATATAACTCTCTTCAGATGTTAATTGTTAAGCTGGAGGGACACATCTTGCTGGAACATTTGTACTTTGCCTCAATAATAAAGAAGGACCATAGTGACCCCTGACAACCATGAATAAGGAGCGTGTCAGTATGCTTAACACTGACGCAAACAACATGTTCTTGGGGTTAACAAATCACATAGGTATTTCTATATTTTAAGCATTCCCATTTTTAAACAAGTACAAAACATTTCTACACACACACACACACACACACACACACACACACACACACACACACACACACACACACACACACACACACACACACACACATATATATATAAAGATTGTACACTGTTTATTCCAAATAGGTGTCAGAAAAGTGTATTATGCTTCTACAGGATCACCATTTTGCCATAATTATTCCGGAGCTTTAAAAAAGCCATGATTCCTCTAGTAAAAAATTGTTTTTTTCCTAATAAGGTTTTTTCATACTTTTTAGGTTTTTACAATGAATCTGCCCTCTACATTTGAAGCATGTTGAGAAACATTTCTTTACTTGAAAAATCACTTGTAGTTACCTTGAAAAAGGTAATGTAGGATTGTGCATAAAGAAAAGCGTAGTAATTCACCATTAGGAGAAAGACACTTCATTTAAGCCTATATTTAAAGTACTCTATTTTAATCTGAAATACATCAGTCTGTTCTGCTTTTTAAAGTGTTAACATTTTGTTATTATTCCATTTGGTCTGATTGCTTTTATGTTTTTTTGATCAACAGTAGCAGAACACCAGGTTTCTCCTTATCAACATATCTGTGGTGTTCTATGAACATTGCTTGCAATGAATACCTTTAGTCTTTAGCAACGTAGCTTGTATTAATATTTCTTATATATATTTACTAGCCTACATTTTGGAAACAGTAACAAAATAGAAAAAAGGAACAAAAGTAAATAACATTTCAAAAATGGCATAAAATCTAATCTCAACAGATCTCTTTCAGTCAAGGTACTGAAACCATAAGCTCACAAACGGCTAATCAGATTATTTTTTATAAACATTTTTCCCTCTTTAATTCTAAAACAAATCTAAGATAACACATGTAAAGTACAGAAGAGGTAGTTGCCACTCACCTGTTCCTGTCCTGTTGATGTCCCAGCCTAAAGGAAGTGCTTGCATCTTTTTTTGCAAGTGTTATTTGCCCATGCACAAGTGTGAAATGGACTTTGACAGAACAAGGTTCACTTAAATGGTGAGGTATTTAACCGCATATTATGTCTGGAAGTCATTACAGAGCGTTTCATGAGCATAATAACAATCAACACTGCAACCTGTGCAAATCACTCACTTTCACTCACTCACTCTACCACTCAATCACCTATACCACTTTATCCTGTGTACAGGATTGCTGGGGGACTGGAGTCTACCCCAGGAGATGCCAATCCATCGCAGGGCACACACATACACACACTGATTGACATAGTAAGGGCAATTTGGAAACACTAGTAAGCCTAATCTGCATGTATTTGGACTACAAGAAGAAACCAGAGTACCCGGAGGAAACCCACCAAGCACAGTTTGCCGCCTGGGCAAATCATGAGCTTTTAAATTTGAGCAGAGGTATTAGGCACCAAGGTGGTGTAGTGGTTAGCATTGTCGCCTTGCACCGCCAGGGTCCGGGTTTGATTCCCGTCTCTGTGTGCATGGAGTTTGCATGTTCTCCCCGTGCTTGGTGGGTTTCCTCCGGGTACTCCGGTTTCCTCCCACAGTCCAAAGACATGTAGGTTAGGCGTTCCCAAATTGCTTGTAGTGTGTGAATGAGTGAGTGTATGTGTGTGTATGTGTGTGTGCCCTGCGATGGATTGGCACCCTGTCCAGGGTGTACACTGCCATGTGCCCTAAGTCTCCTGGGATAGGCTCCAGGCCCCCCGTGACCCTGAATACAGGATTAAGCAGTATAGATGATGAGTTAGTGACTTCTAAGTATGAGTGAGTATTAGGCACCTTAATGCAGTTAAACTTCAACAGATGTTAGATACAGTATATAGTACTTAATAGCGCACTTTTACAAATCAGGTACATTTTAGAAACTTTAAAAGACTGTTCTGGCATATTAAGAGATATTAAGAGACACTAGGAGCATTTAGCAATCTACCCCTTATTTTTAGATTATATAACCTCAAACTGCAATAATGCTTATAATTGAATGGGGATGCATTAAACATGCAGTATAAGTATGCAAAGTCAATTAGTGTAGTAGTCGGAGAAAAAATTATTTCCCCTAGTTGATTCATTACAGGTTTAAATGCACACCAAGAAGACATCCGTTTCATAGAGGGGGGCTTAGCTCCTTTTGCTTAGTCAGTTTAGAGCAATGCAAGTCTCTAAGGTTATATCTGTGCTATAAAACTACATAAAGCATATTCTCCAACTAATATCTAAGATTGTGAGTAAAATTTACCTTTCACGTGATTTAGACATCAGTTTCATTTGAAGAACACTAATTTCTGAGCATGAGCGTATTACAAACAATAACGGATGCGGACAAAACATGTTTCTAAAATTCCATCCAAGACTTCTAAGATTTAAGAGACCTATCCAGATGTTTACTGGCTAGGTCACTAGATATGCATGTAACTCCACCTCGTAAGTCAGTCTTCTGCTAAATTTTTTTGGCTCTTGGTGAAGTGAGAAAGTAAACACAATTAAGAAAGCATTATATACCTCTGTTTCTCACAAGACCAATGCAGACAAAATTATTTTATTTTACTTTTACTTATAACTTTACTTCAGGTTTTCTATGTATTTGCAAATAATTTGTAATAGTTAAACAGACAAAAAAAAAAACTATTATTATACCATGTTATATATTCTCCCAACATATGAAGAAGAGGATTAGCATTGTATATTACTAGTTACTAGTTAAACTTTATAAAATCCAGGGAGAGTATGTCTGGGAAAGTTACCAGCTTTCTGCAGATCTCTAGAAGAACAGATTGATATGACTATGGAACGGGTCATAATTTTGGCAGCAGATAGAAGGACATACTAATGTTGAAATATTTTATACTGAACATGAATTAAACATAACAGTAGATTTATACAACATCTGTTTATTATTATTTGCAAAAAATATTAGTTTCTTTTTTATTAGAACTCATTTTGACAGGCTACAAAGTACATAAAGATACAATTTAATTTAAAAGTTGGTTATTTACGTAACAACCTAATTTCCCCTCTCGTCTGTTCCAACCACTCAGCATTCAACATCATCAGTATACTAATCACCAGCCTGATCATCTTTCATCATATGTTAGATTATCTGTAAACCGATTTTGTAACGGTTGAATGATTCAAAAGTCACTGTGTGGTTTAACAAACAAAACGTTTCTCTGAAAGTGGACAAGTACAGGGACTGAAAATGAGAGTCAAAAGCTTGCCAAAAAACAGAGCCAAAAAAGTCCTTCAGAAAGCCTGGAAAACTATTCATCAAGACTACATTAAAAATACAAGAAGATCTGTCACTTTTCTATGATATGGAAAAATGAGGTCTGGCTCAAGACTTACTGTATGTCTGCACAGCACAGCACTGTATATTATGGGCTCTGGTTTCCCTCATTATAAAAAAAAAAGTTACATGTCAATTCAACCACATCAAATTTAAGCCGGACAATATTATTGTAAAGGTCAAACCTAAGTACATGAATTATTTTTTTTTGTCTTTTCAAAACATGTTACTTATTTAACACATTGAACTCTAATGTTGACGTCATGCTGAGGCAAATTTAACACACACAAACACACATACATATTTGATTCAATAGCCTGTTTTTTCATTACCCTTTAATTATTGAGCAAAGGTCTGATTGTGTTGCAGTTACCTTGAAGGAGTTATACCTGTTTACAGCATGATGCATGGACGTGGAAGGTTTTGAGCTGACAAGTTTATAAATTTGTATTATGTGCTCTTGCATGGATGCCACTTTCTATATTTTATAGCACTTACCGTAAAATAAGATGGAAATATATTATTTATCTTAACCAGAAGGGTGGCACAGTGGCTTAGTTGTTAGCACTGTCACCTCGAGTTTACATGTTTTGTCCCGTGTTTGGTGGGTTTCTTTCGGGTTTCTTCAGAGTCCAAAGACATGCAGATTAGGCTAACTGATGTTCCCAAATTGCCTGAAGTGTGTGAATGAGCGTGTAAGTGTATGCATGTGTGTGTGCCCTGCGATGGATTGGTACCCCATCTTGTACCCTAAGTTTTCTGAGATAGGCTCCAGGCCCTCCTGTGACCCTCTATAAGGATAAAACAGTATAGAAGGTGTGTGGTCTTAACCAATATGAGAAAGTTGTACCATCCTGAAAAAATGCTACATATTAGGAGATATCAGGAAAGATGGGGATATCTAAAGATGTTTCTCAAGTGTTCAATTGAAGAGGCCTGTATTTTTTAATGTCCTGTGTTTTTACAATGAGATAAAAAACATTCACCTGGCCAAGCTTGATAGATACCAAACTTCTCTAAACCACAGTCCCATTGATTTATCAATTTATGAGACATTTTACCCATTGAGACCTTTGATTAAGACAATATACAGTTTAAATATACAGTTAAGCATCTGTGTAATTTAAATGTTATTGCTCAGGGACCCAGCAGTGGCTCTCTGACAGTCCTAATGATTAACTCAGAACTTTAACCACTCAGCCTCCATTGGATCATATAACCCATCTGCTGCCCACTAATCACTGTTTTTCTCCAAACTGTGCACCATTATTGTCTTTGTACTACACAGGAAACCAACCCCTTTTAAAGCCACTGTGGCATTTTTATGAATCAAAACCCTGGCACCAACTCTTCCTCCCCAACACAAGCCTCAGTTCTCTAATGGATAGAAGGAATCACAACTATGATGTTTGGTTCCTTTTTGCCATTAGTTACTTTCTGTTATCCAGAGCATATATGTGCTATAACTTGCATTGGCATTTTTAGACATGTGAACAAGAAATCACAGACAGGTTAGAAGAAAGTAATGGTTCTTCTGAAAACAATCTTTTAAAATTGAACACTAGATGGCAGCGCATTTGCACCATGTTTAATAAATGTTTAATAAAGCATTCACTGCATTGTTTGGTAGAATTTAGAAATGATTATGGAACTGTAAAAAAAATGTGGTATTGCAGCAGCATGGTGGAATTTACTGTAGTGTTGTAGCCTTGTGTGGCATCTGTATCAATGCAACAAAAGCACTGCAATCTGTCGCTTTACAAAAGATACATAATTATTAACATGCCACACAGATGTCACGTTACATGTGTTAACTGCATATAGTTAAGTGTATGGTTTAATATCTGTATTTATTGCCTTTCTGTCTGTCACAATGACAGGAGTGAAAATATGTCTGTAATAAATACCACTACACAACTACTACTACTACTACTACTACTACTAATAATAATAAATCAAACTAACAACTAGTTGATGGCAAATGTAAAAGACAGGATCATCTAATTGTTCATGCAGTTTTAGATAATTGAGGTCTTTTTCCACTTTACAGCAATATCTATTCTGGAGTTACGGCATATACTCACTGCATAGCCATGTTACACAATATTTACTGCATATACACTCTATTGCCAAAAATATTTGCTCGCCTGCCTTCAAATGCATATGAACTTGAGTAACATTTAATTCTTAATCCATACGGTTTAATATTATGTTTTAATATGAACAGAAAGGCGCAATACCCAAACTGTTTTCACAAAGTTGGGAGCATGAAAACAACCAATATGTTGGTATGCTGAATCATTAAGAGTTCCTTTCACTGGAAATAAGAGGCTGAGCCAAACATCTGAAAAACAATCCCCCAACAGTTCCAACATGACTGCGCACCAGTGCACAAAGCACGGAAGAACTCGACTGGCCTGACCTCAACCTGATAGAACACCATTGGGATGAATTAGGGCAGCGTCTGACCTCACAAATGCGCTGCTGGAAAAATAGTCAAAAATTCCGATAAACACACGCCTAAACCGATTGGAAAGCCTTCCCAGAAGAGTTTAGGCTGTTATAGCTGGGTGAGCCAGCATTTTATTAAACCCTACGGATTAAGAATTGGATGTTACTCAAATTCATATGCATCTAAATTCGATCGAGCGAATACGTTTGGCAATATAGTGTATAAACATACCTACCTGATGATTTCCATATAACTGATAACTGACAGGGTGACCCAAAGAATCATTATTCACACATGTAAATATGGCATAATTTTGGAGCAGCTTCTTGATCTTATATTGTTTGTCTCCTTGGTTCTGGGAGAGAAAAAAAAAGAAAAGAAAAGAAAAAAAAACACATTTAATGTAGGGAGAAAAAATGGTTATGAATTGAGACTTTGGGTTCCCTTATGTTTTGTTTCTGCATCATGAATGGATTCTTAATTTTTTTTCCTCAAGATGCATCTGAAGCTGTTCTAATTTTCACATCCCCAAGTCAGTGAGCAGAAATTTTGTACCGTTTGACCCAGCAGAGTCAGTAAGTCTCGCTCTCTCGTCTCTCCTCGTTAGGCGCGTAAACGGATGCCACACTGCGGCTTATTGTAACCACATCCACATCTGCTGTGCACTACAGAAGATCCTACAGCAGCACAGGGCACTAGAGAATCTAACTGAAAAAGTTATTGAATAAAAATCTCAGATAGATAGTAGTTTACATTATGCATTAATTATTATAATTTTAAAGGAATATAAAAGCAAAGTTTTTTTTTTAATACAAGAAAGATTTTTCAAAAAAATTATAAATAATAAAAAAAAAGTTGACATGGAATTAGAAAACCTGACGGAGCTGCTGGAGTGTTTGAGCTCTGTGAACAGCACTTTTCTCAATGGGAGTCTGGAGCTGAGCGACGCAAACGGCACGTGCGGAGGAGAAGAGCACTTTATTCCCCAAGAGCGGGCTGCACGAGCTAAAGGTAAGCACAGAGCTACACCACACACACAGCATCTAATCCACATTCCCCAAGATTTGTATATAATCAGGCAAAGCAAAACGTTTACTATTGTCATGGGAAACACACAAGCTTTCATATGAGTTTCTCTCACAAGCACAGGCAAAGCATTTTAAATCATTCACAAGCTTCTAAGCTTTATGAAGGTCGTGTCCTAGTATATTTGGCTGCTATTGTGGAAAATGGAAGATGATCATATCATATGAAAAACAGAGTAAAACCGACACATTTCTTCATGCCTGGAGGAATTTACTCAAGCAAGCACTTGGGAATTGAAAAACAGAACAACACAAATCAGAACAAAACCACGATAGACCATCAGTCATCAGGCAAATCCTATATCTGAGATCGAAATTGATGATATCTTGAAAATTAATTTAGAAAATGTGATATGTTTCCATGGCATTGACGCAGATCAGTCTAATCTCTGGATTAAATCTTACAGTGTAATTAACTGTCAATTAAAAATAAGCTGTATGTTGCCTACAGTTATTCAGTATCCAATAAATATATTTTGGTATATTTGAAACCTCCATTTATTTATTTATTTATTTATGCTTATCTCTGCAATTTTCATATTATTTTAAATATTCCCCTCCTCTCTTCTGAATATTTAATATATTTATATAACTATATTTAGATTGCTTGAGGGTAGTAAAGAGGCTATTCAGTAGTGGTCCAGTTATCCACTTAGATTCACACACAGCCACTCAGACAGACAAACACACACTGGATTATCAATCAGTAGATATAGCAGTTGATCTAATCCTTATGTCACACTCATTATTAAAGCTGAAATTCCACTGATTATATACATAAATTGAGATATTTAGATTCCAAGAGGCAGGCGATAATATCGAGAAAGAAACATCCATCATTATGATGAGAACCAGCAGGCTAGTGCAATCACTTTCTTGTCACCCTGAGGTGGAGATCTTTAAAATTATTTTTTCATTTCCACACAGCACAATTTTGCCACCAAGTAAACACTTTAAGATGTATAAAAATTTCTCAAAAGACAATAATTTAGAAAGTTATAGTGCTCTGTGATGGGTATGGTCCAGGTACACCATTCCAGGATATATTCCCAAATCAATGCCTAGTGTATCCAGGAGGGAATCTAAATTCATTGCGACCCTGATCAAGATAAAGCAATGACTGAATAAGTAAATTAATTAATGCAAAAAAAGTTGTTTCCATTTATCAATATAATCAACAATTAATTCTACAAATGTGTACAATTTATGCCATAATATAATATAAAATGTATGCAATAATAATGTGTACTCTCACCCTCATGGACATGCATGTTATCTTTCTGACAATTAACTAATGACAAAGTATCTAGAATGACAATAGATTTCAGAAACGTCAACATAGGCCACTGGGATAAATAACACTTAAATAAAAGATCAGATTAAAAACTCTTCTTGAACATATTTAAGGTTAGGTAGAAGAGGGGGCTTCATAGACATACTGTATAGTCACTGCACTGAGTTCCATAGTATACAAATGCAAACAAAAACCTTAAGAATTTATAATAATAAAAAGATACACTGCCCAGCCAAAAAATAATAATAATTCACCACCTGGACTTAACTAAGCAAACAGGAAGTTACAGGATAATTACTGCAGTGATCAATATTTTTCAACTGGCAACAAGTCCTTCAACCCTAACTGATGCAGTGAGTAGCTACTCATTTCTCAACCTTGTCAGACGGCATATCCTGTGATCATGACCAAGATGGGTCAGAAGGGTTAAATTATTGGCCTGCACCAAGAAAATGAAACAACTAAGGAGACTGCTAAAACGAATAAAACCGGGATTAGAACTGTAGAACACACAATTAAAATCTGGAAGCATAGTGGTGAAGCATCATGTTTGAGGAAGACCCATGGTCCTGAATAAGCATGATGGGAAGTCACTTAAACATTTGATGTAATCAAACCATAAACTTGTGGCCATGTTTAATATTGAAAATAAGAGCATTTCCACAATGCCTTCGCAAGGAAGTGCGGGATTGGGACTAAAAAGCTGGGTAGCTTTAAGAAACCCCTGTCTTAGCAAGGCTAATCCGAAAAATAAAAAGGCTTTGATTTGTTAGAGTGCATAAGGAAGCATTGGAAAATGATCATGTGATCTGATGATTTTGGATTTAACCTGTGATGAGTGGATCAAGGGAAGAAAAGAGGTGAATGAAATGATCAAGACTAATATATATTATACAAGACTATAGGGGCAATGTTATGATCTAAGGTTTCTTCTTTTGGTCAGGTCTAGGTTCAGTTATTTGCTCCAAAATAAGGTTAGCTAACTAACTGAACATACTGAATGACCAAGTTTTTCTCATCAATGGATTTTTCTTCACTAATGCCACAGGCATATTCTAAAATGACAATGCCAGGATTCATCAGGTTTAAAATCTGTGATTCAGGATATATGAGATATAATTTTCACACATGGATTGAACACCAGAGTAATCTTTCACCTTACTCTGTTTCATCTCTCATTTTTGGGATGTACTGGAGAAGGCTTTGTGCAAAGGTGCGACAACCCCATCATCAATACAAGATCTTGGAGAGAAATTAATTTGACTTTGGACTGTAAAAAAAGTTTGGACTGTTTGTGAAATTGCATAATCGTATCAAAAAAAAAAAATATATATATATATATTATATGTTCACAAAATCATAATCAAAATCATATCTAGCTTACATCAAAAAAAATTGTTCTAGACTATATTGTAAATACTTTAAATGTTGCAGAACAACCTGAAAACAACCATAACCCAGTTTCATAGAAAAAAATAATCTACACACATCACACACATCTATGTTTTTTTTTTTTACACCTCAAGAAAAAACTTATGCTTATGCTTTTACAACATTTAGACAACTCATACTCTGGTCTGAAGGTGGGAGCATCATGAGATGAGGCCACTTCTCTGCAATACATGGGCATTACATATCATTGAAAGAAACATGAATGGAGCAATATACCAGGACATTCAAAATTAGAGGAGAATTTAATTTCTGCCATGAAACTTAATCTGGGGAGAAGATTGATGTTTCAACAAGCCAACGACCCCAAACATACATCCAACATAACTCAATAAGGTCTTGCAGGGTCTAGCCAATCTCCTGATTCAATCATATTGAACATTTATGGAGGATTTTAAAGTCATGATTCCATCAGAGCAACCCTCATAACTTTAGGCAACTAAAATAATGTACCAAGAGTAATGGGCCAACATTTTATAACAATGCACTAGTTAAATCCTGGTTGCCATATATAAGCAGTGAAACAGTTTAGTAATGTTGGATTCAGTGTTGTATATACTTTTTTTTAAAGACTTTATGTATTTTATAAAACATAGGTACTGTAAGTACTTTAAACAATAAAGTAATTGTCTGAATAGTTTTAGGCGTTAATTTTAGCCAAGGAAATTATTCATCATGTCATAACGGTAAATAAGACATTGATTTAAAAATAAACAGTCTAGTACCATACTGAAGTGTCTCAAAACTGACAACAATAATTGTGGAGCTTTGCTATAGTAAGCAGCACAGACGGTTCTCAGAATTAGAGATAAAGTGAAATAGACATTTAGGAAAAATAAATGTGCAGTTAAGCTTGATGTTTAAATGGCCTGGATATAATGCAGTAATGGAGAAGTGTGTATCAGGATACTTATGGTTCAATAAGAAAATCCTCTATGGGTACTTTCAAAAAGCAGGTAACTGCATGAAACCAGATTCTACATTTTCCATTATATCCAAAAGTCAAATAATGACATTTCTAACTCGATGGAATAGAACAAAATGCACTAGAAGCATCATTAAAAAGGCAGGTCAGGAATTTTCTGATTAGTTGCCAGGGTGATTAGTCTTTTAGCTTATATATTTAAACCCTCAATGTTATACAGTACAAGCACTATTTAGTATGACATTTTTTATAGGCACAAATCAGAGGTGCACAGTTGGGTTGGATGTTTTGTATGTTGTAGCATTAAAATTTCCCTTTACTGGAGTTAACGGGCTCTAAAATGTTGCAGCATGACAATGCCCCCTTTCCAAATAGAGATCCTTAAAGACATGCAGTGTCAAGGCCGGTATGTGGCCTGTACAGAGTTCTGACTTCAACCCCTTCAACACCAATATGATAAACAGGAATACTGACTGCGGCCCAGGCCTCTTAGCCTCACATCAATGAATGACCTCAATAAATGCTCTTGTGGCTGAGTCGGCAAATCCCCACAGCCCTGATCCAGAATCTAGTGAAAAGATCTGGCAGAAGAGTGGAGATTATTATAACAGCAAAGGGTTATAATAAAAGCTGAAGATTTACGAGAATGGCCTTGAAAATCCTGACATGAGTTTGGGACACTGGGGACAATGGACGGATGGCTAAGAACTCACACATACCTAATTACATTATCACTACACTATTTTCCCAGCAGAATGAAGCATTTGTTCCAAATAATGCCATCACTGATATGTTACCTCAGTTCCTTTAAATCAAGGCACTGTAAGCACATTTGTTTTTGTGACTCAATAATATTTTTGAGGCACAGTCAGTATAAATATCTTCAAGATAATTGTATTTGTTATTAGAGTTCACTGTGAATGCTACTTGTCTAAACAGAACCTGACTGAACCGAATAGAGACAAATGTATTTTGCTTCATTCTTACATGGACATACAGTACTTAATTACATGCTGCCTTTTCAATTTTGCCTGACCATGCAATAATCACATTATATATCAGTGTGTTAAATGGTTTAGTTGCTCATATTTGATCAAAAGCCATGTGGATTTCATATTTCAGCTTTTGTCAGGAAAGGTTTATTTTCATTGGCAAACCACACCTAGGCATTTATGAACTCTTATAGGCTCCTTGTTTTTCACCTGGAAAATGTATGCATTATGCATAGTTTATATTATGTTAAATAATAATTGCACTTTATGCATCTCTTTTTGAGCACTAAAGATCAAGCAGATCCTTTCAATAGTCAGTATAAGCAATCAGGATTCACTTTACATGTTTAATTTACATAAATGCAACAAATGATTAATGTGTTAACATCTATGTTAACATAGAAGGTTACAGTGTAACACACTTGGAGCAATGCACCATATGCCCCCCCCCCCCCCCCCCCCCCGCTTACATGAGCTCACAGACAATCAAGACTGGCTCTTGTCACCATGAATTATAACTCAACCCCCATAGCGCCTCACCAGACTACTCTCTGGACTCCCGGCTAAGGATGGCTGTGGGATCACCCGGGAGTAGGACTCGCAATCTTCAGAGAATTTGCTGAACACATTTCTGTCGCGCCACTCGGGAGCCCTTCTTGCACTGATACACTGATACTAAATACAATTATATAAATATAATTATTTGTTAAACTAATTATAAATGTTAACCTAAGGAAATTTGTGGAAGTCAAGCATTATGTGAATGAGCATGCTGATAATCTAGATCTATCTGCATATTTATAACACTGTCATAAGAGAAAACATGTCAGAAAACAAGCCTGTTTATGTAACCTATAATGCACATATGAATGCTGCTATTTGCAAACAATTTTTTTTTCATTAATAAAAAAATTTATAATAATTCTAGCCACTGATGTCAAAAATTGGAATCAAACTTTTAATAAATATTCACTTAAATAAAATTGTTTCCTGATTTATTTTTCCATAACAAGCTCTGCAATTTTGTATTAGTCATAAGTAAGTAATACTAGGAAATTACATAAACATGTTGTTTAATAAGTGATAAATCATTCAACATTTGTGTCCATGTTAGAAATACTGAAACTTGACTTTCAGCCTACTTTCACAACATCAAACATGTTTTGGTTAAATTTATTGGTTTTTATTGTATATAGTAGATTTTTTTTTAAGAAAAATATTTCGTAATATATACTGTATGCAACATTTGTGTACTTTCTTATTTAATCCTTATAAATTAGAAAAGGTCTGTTTTGGCCTGATGCTGCTGAGTTGGTGGAATTGTGACTGAGTATTACGATAAACTATAGAGGAGAGGAGCCAGATGGCAAACGTGTAAGTGTTTGCAAATTAGAAATTACGGTCCATATTACTGTTATTAACTGAAAGTGGCAATATGGGCTTTTCGGATAATGTTTTCAAAGCAAACAATCCGCACTGATTCCAAGATATCAAAGCAAGTATATCTTCAGAGAGCCTTTCAGGGAATAGAACTGGACACTGCGTCTAACTAGTTCATTCTTTCCTTACATCTGCGATTTTATGATTATGAAGGTTGATGGAAATTTCCATATGCTTCTTTTAGGAATGAAAGCCTGGCCGCATAAATAGTGTTTGTGGAAACAGAAAGAATTTGAGCAGAGATAGATATATTTCGATTATACGATTTTGTATATAACAAGGTTTTCCAGCCTTCAGCCTCCATTAATAATGCTGCAAATACATTGCATGTACTGTACACCCAAAAATATTTACCTAAAATAAATGTGATCAGTTATTTAAATCCATAAAAAACTTACTGTAGTTATACATAATGGAACAATGACAAATGAACTATTTCTACAATAGTAATTTACTTTGCCTTTAATGTAGCGTGCACATTTTAAAAGAAAGATCTCATCTTTCCTCTTTACTAGGGCAGCAGTATCTGATAATCTGCTACAGCCTGCATCACAACATCAAAGGCTTCTCTTGTGTCTGTGAAATGTGACCCAGACTGTGAAAACCCAGCTTAAGTCTTTTTTTTTTTTTTTTTTTGTGATTAACTGTTTTCTTCATAAAAAATATTCTACATATGATTTATGTAAAAACAGTGAATCACACAAAGATAAATAAATAAATAAATAAAAACCTTTAGCTGGGTTTTCACAGACTGAGTCACAAATATGAATGAACAAGTACTCAGCACACTGATCTAGAATAGGAGAAGCGCAAATGATCTCTCAGAAAGTCATTGTTATATATACAGGTTTCTAAATACGAGTACAACAAATTTAGGACAAAAATACTTAAGTCCCTTGATATGTGTTTGTTCTTAAATAATTTTCATTCATTTATTGATAATGAGATGACTTTCGAGACATCCCTTGTACCCTCCAAACATCCTGTCTGCTAGTGATGTGCATGGGTGTTCAGTCTGGGGGTAAATGGGCATTTCAACTTGTATCACAGTTGTATTTAATTTTACTTTATCAGGCATGATCTTACATGTTATACATTACATACATTACATTATCATATATGTTATAAATAAGTGTCTGAAATCCCTTAAAATTATGTCTTTTTACCTAGATCCTTGCATATGGTACATGTGTATACCAGTTTCTCAAATAGTGCAACCAAGCATATAAAGGGAAGTAAAACCATCAGGCACTGGTCGCAAAATGATTAATTTCAAAGCAGATGCATCCACATATTACAGTTAAACATGTCCTGGATTGACAGCAATCACACAGAACCCTTAATCCTCCGCATATAAACTGATTAACACAGCCTTCTGCAGTTACATATGTGACCCAGTGTGTGAAAACCCAGCTAAAGTGTCTGATTTATCACTGGTTTATACATAAAACTATTCTATAAATAATTTTCAGTAGAGAACAGTGAATAACACACAAACAAAAAAAGGGACTTTGGCTGGGTTTTCATAGACTGCGTCAAATATCACTATAAATAATTAAACAAATAATAATTGCCGTCCACTAGGCAACCTTGTTTATAGTAAAAAGCATTATAAATTCATACAAAAGCTTAATTATAATTGTAGCATTGTAATAATGGTTACTGTATAATTGAAATCTTAATGTTTTAGTCCGAATGTAAGGGCTGCACCTTTTTTGTTGTGCCTCACGTAATTTGTATCATTCCATCAACACTTATTATATAATGAATCATTTATCAATAATAGTTTCAAAACTCTTCGCAAATGCTAGATTTAATCCCTTCCATCTAATTCTTTAAACAGCAATCACTGGCTATAAATGTATGTACATTACAAATATTTTAGGAGGTTGTTACCTTATATTAATCTTACTCCAGTTTCACCAAAGGCACCTTTTTTTTGTTGTCTTTATTCATTTTTAAATATTTATTCTCAACTAAAACCTAATGTTTAGTATCCTGCGTTTTTGGTATCTTGCCTTAGTTGTTGTTTAAAGTCCTAGCTCCTCCCATAGCCACTAATTAGTGGCTGCATTTTATCATGCATCAAGGCTAATTACACTGGGATTTACAGCTGGAGGGGGAATGAATGATTATGGCACTTGTTAGGATGCATGAGCTCTAATTAAGTAGTACTTCATATAAACAGAAACAACTCCTGCACTATAAAACGGGCAATAACATCTTTAGATTACACCATATGTTATAACAGTTAAAATTCCCACCAGTAAGACAACCTACAGTACTTATTCGGTACACAATTTAAGATAAGAAAAGCAATGAAAAATGCAAATAAAATTAAGTTTTAGAATATTTATGAGCATTAAAAAGTCTTTTTTTCAGTAAAAATAAGTAAATAAATAAATATAATGCATAAATTGATACCCTGATCAGCGATATTTTTGGTATTTGTCTCTCATATTAGGTTGGGTCAAAATGACTGACAAACAGAGATGGCCTAGAATAATCTCGAAATAGAAAGGGGTATCATGACTCAATTTTAAATTGTGTAAGTGCTTCTATTCTATATGACGTAAGGAAAAGATTTGATTGATCTTATTTGATAGCATTAGACTTTTTCTTGGCTGAACACAGTGCCTGATAGCTGAGAGCTTCTGATTTTTAACCTAAATTTATTGGTTTTGAAATGCTTTTCAGGAAAATTTCTATGAATTGTAGAAAGTTTTGCAGGATTGTGATAATAGGAAAACACTATAAGAATAGGGCCTTTGTTGGCATAAAAATTAAAACATTTTCTATATTAGAAAATCTGGATCCCAAACGATTTTCCCACTCATTATTGTTATCTCATCTATTTCAGAAATGGATTCAGTGCGAATACTTCTGTATTCCCTGATATTTTTCTTCAGTATCTTTGGCAACCTGCTGATCATTGTGGTTTTAGTGGTAAATAAGCGAATGCGGACGGTCACCAACTCCTTCCTCCTCTCACTGGCTGTCAGTGATCTGATGATGGCTGTATTTTGCATGCCCTTCACATTCATCCCAAATCTGCTGGAGGACTTCATCTTTGGAGCTGCCATGTGCAAGATTGTGGCCTATCTTATGGGTAGGGATTCATCTTATCCTAGCCACTAAATCAAAGTTTATTTTTAGTTTTTATTGTAATTCATAAGCAGAAAGAAGAAGGTCCATCTGATAATTATATATTTATCTTGTATGAATGCAAATTTTGACATGCGTGCCACTATGTGGAGAAACTCATTACGTTACTACATTTCTGGATCTTTGATAGTTACAGAATAATGAATAAGGGATCATTTGGTTCTTTGTCCAGTGTCTTTGTACTGTATGCTCAGAGATATGCAAAGAAACTTACAGTACACAATGCTCTCTCTCTCTCTCTCTCTCTCTCTCTCTCTCTCTCTCTTTCTCTCTCAGCACACAGTTTATTTTTTAGGGATAGGACAGGATAAGAAAAAGTGTGGTCCGTTATAAAGGGTAGATCAGAGTAAAAGCCTCAAGGAAAAATGTTTAGTAAATCAGAGCATTTTTAAATAATGAAATAAAAAAACACTATTGCGTGTGAAATGTCTGTCTTAGTGTCTTGTCTCTTTCAATTCCTCAACTTAATTAGCTCATTAAATTCTAAATTAATTCTAATTGCTCGTAAAATACTAAATTAAATGAGAACCTTGAGTTAATTAGTCTTATTTGGCCCTCATTTGATATTAACCTACACACAATACGAGGTGTCAGAAAGAGCCTGTAATATGTGAGTAAGTCATCAGTGAAAGAAGTATTTAAACAGCCGATTGACCGCAAATGCATGCAAATGATGTGCTTTCTGTTTGAAATGTCAATCTGCATTGTTGTCTCCCACAGGAATTTCCGTTAGCATATCCACCTTCAGTCTTGTGGCCATTGCAATTGAGAGATACAGTGCTATCTGTAATCCTCTGAAGTCCCGGGCCTGGCAGACCCGTTCCCATGCATACAGGGTTATCGCGATGACATGGGTTCTGTCTTTCCTCATCATGACCCCATACCCAATCTTCTCCTCACTTGTTAGCTACTCCAAACCCAACAACATCACCATCCATATGTGCCGCCACGATTGGCCCAAAGACCAGATGAAACAAGCGTGGTGAGTCTTCTCAATGTTTAGCGTGTCATTAAAATAAATTATATACATTTGATTGGCTTATAGAATGATTGGAGATGACTATGAATGTTGCAACGTAGTCTGAATTTGGAAAGGAATCATATATCAAATGGGAGAGAGAATGGCAGTAACACCAGTTTTGCCATTTGTGAAATATATTCTATTTTTACCTTTATAGGAGAAAAGAAAATATTAGTCAAGATTAGACTAATGACTAAAGAGATTGAGATTAACAACATATGAACTGTTGAATTTCCTCCTTGAGCCTTCTCCTATTCCAAGCCACGGTACACAAAGGACTAAAAACTGTCATCATCAACTAAAGTTATCATAGCAAGGATTGCCATGACATCACTTTAAGGCGTACATGGAGCTTCGGGTGCTTGTTATATGTTATAAGAATAATGAATTTAGGCTGGACAATGAAACTGAAACACTGGCCAATTTGGTGTTGGAGGTTTCATGGCTAAATTTGACCGGCCTGTTGCCCAATCTTCATTGATTGCACATTACACCAGTAAGAGCAGAGTGTGAAGGTTTAATTAGCAGAGTAATAGCACAGTTTTGCTCAAAATATTGCAATGCAACATTATGGGTGACATATCAACGTTCAAAAGAGGACAAATTGATGCTGCGAGTCTCGCTGGCGCATCTGTGACCAAGACAGCAAGTCTATGTGATGTATCAAGAGTCACGGTATCCAGGGTAACGTCAGCACACCACTAAGAAGGTTGAACCACATTCAACAGGAATGCCGGGAGCTTCACAGGATCAATGTACATGGCCGGGCTGCTAAACCTTTGGTCACTGGTGCCAATGTCAAAAGTTGGTTTCCATGGTTCTCTGATGAGTCCACCTTCACTGTCTTTCCCACATCCAGGGCATTTAGAGAGTTACGGTGTGGAGACGCCCCAAAGAAGCGTACAGTACCACCCAGACTGTTTCATGCCCAGAGTAAAGCATGGGGGTGGAAGAGTGATGGTTTTGGCTGCAATATCATGGCATTTCCTAGGCCTAATACTTGTGCTATATGGGCGCGTCACTGCCAAGGACTACAGAAACATTCTGGAGGACCATGTGCACCCAATGGTTCAAACATTGTATCCTGAAGGCGGTGCCGTGTATCAGGATGGTAATGCACCAACACACACAACAAGACTGGTGACAGAGTGGTTTGATGAACATGAAAGTGAAGTTGAACATCTCCCATGGCCTGCACAGTCACCAGATCTAAATATTGTTGAGCCACTTTGGGGTGTTTTGGAGGAACGAGTCAGGAAACGTTTTCCTCCACCAGCATCATGTAGTGACTTGGCCACTATTCTGCAAGAAAAATGGCTCGAAATCCCTCTGGCCACTGTGTAGGACTTGTATCTGTCATTCCCAAGACGTATTGATGCTGTATTGACCGCAAAAGGAGGCCCTACACCATACTAATGAATTATTGTGGTCTAAAACCAGGCGTTTCAGTTTCATTGTCCAACCATTGTACATTACGGCTCATATTTTTAAGAATGTCATTCACCCAAAGCAGAGTCTTACATGGCTCTCAAATAGTTACAAATTATGTCTGCCAGTCATCAATCCATTTAACTATCAATCTATCTGACTTATTATCCTATTTATTGATCTTTACACAATGATAAATAGTATAAAAGGTTTACAACTACTTGATAAGTAATTTTTATAAAATCTAGTAAAGTGAAAGACACTCACGGGAAGGGATCCGAGGCCATGCAGTGTGTTTCTGTATTTGATTCTTCAGCTCTCTTCATATGTTTTCAATGAGTTTAGGGCAGGAACCAAATGTTTTAGGGTTCTGTGAGTTTTATATGTGTGCCTCTAGACTGGAAAAGGAATGGACAACTCTTGGCAGAAGATGATAGAGCTTTAGCATTTCGGCAGAGAGAGAGAGATTTGTCTCTAAAGTGTTCCAGGTCCTGACATATTGGCACATATATGAACACAGTGTCCAAGACCATGAACAAAACAACTTTTCAACCCCATAGTAGATTAGTATGTTTCCTGTATTATGTTACTTTTTTTTTACACAATTTGTAATTTCATACATGTAAATATCACTATTTATTATGTTAATTTCCAGAAGATACAGATGAATGCAAAAGTGAAGCATTTTCATCTTCCTTTTCAATGCGTTTCTTAAAGATGCTGAGATACCTGAGTATTTAGTATGCTAAATTGAATGATTAGAATGTAACCCAAACTCAGATTAGCGTGCAAGAGAAATGACTTTTAATAGGTATTTGTTATCTAAAGGTTCTAAACCTTTAGTCATAGGAAAATTTCACAGGGCTACTACATGCAATTGGAAACACAATTCAGATTACATTGTCAGCGAAAGTTCAGCACTAATGGTTCCCTGTGATCCTCTAGGTGCATCTTGTTGCTGTTGATTCTTTTTGTCATACCTGGAGTTGTGATGATCATTGCCTATGGGCTCATCTCCCGGGAGCTATATTGTGGAATACAGTTTGAACTTAAGCAGAAGAAAGGCCATAGTGGTGAGACCCTGTTCCTCCAGTTCAACCATCAATTTTTAAAATTTTTTTATTGAACACTACCTGTTAGAATATACTGTAAACTTTAAAAATCGTTTTAAATACTGTTTAGCCCTTCAGTGAATGCGGGCGTAGTCATGGGGACAAAAGCTTTTTGGATGATTTAATATTCTTAGTGGTTACTAAGAACTTTGTGAATCTGGAATGAAAGTTTTCACTATTTCACCTTTCCCAGCAATGAAGAATGGCACAACTGCCACCTTCTCATCGGGCACTGATCATAGTGATGGTTGCTACATTCAGGTATTGAAGCGACCCAACTCGATGGAGATGTCCATGCTCACGCTGGCCGCCGCTGGCCAGGTAGACCGTCCTCGCAGCAACACGTCTGAGACTAAACTCATGGCCAAAAGGCGTGTGATCCGCATGCTGATTGTCATTGTAGCCATGTTCTTCATCTGCTGGATGCCTTTGTATTCCGTTAACACCTGGAAGGCCTTCCATCCACCTTCTGCCCACAGGGCTCTCTCTGGAGCCCCAATCTCCTTCATTCACCTCCTGTCCTACACTTCTGCCTGCATCAATCCCATCATCTACTGCTTCATGAACAAGCGCTTCCGCAAGGCTCTGCTAACCACATTCTCCTGCTGCTGCCGATCATGTCACCCACGGAACTTTAATGAGGGAGAAGATGATGTCACTGCTACTGGAGCATCTGTGTCTAAGTTTAACTATACCACCATCAGCACCATGGGACCATGTTAAACAAAAAAGAAAGGTAGCTTGGGTTTACATAAGATAGATGGAGACAGGAATGGAGGAATGGAGAAGGTGCAGTGGATGATTTTGGACTTGGACTGATGGAGGCCTCAGATTATTGAAAATGTTCCAAAGGAATAGACCTACAGTAGGTTCAGCTTTGCAGTGTTTAGGGATGTGCTGCTTCTGTAGTATTAACAGTAATATCAGCATGCTAAGTCATCAGTTATTGTTGTTTTGTAATTTGTAATTGAATATATTGGATATGTATAGTTGTATTATTGTTATTTTAGTGCACTTACAGTAATGTTGTGCTGGTTCTTTTTTTTCATGCATTCAGTGAGATAAATAACTGAATTAAAACAAATTTGAACAGATGGGTAACAGATTAAAGAAAAAAAATATGAAGAGTAGAGGTTCTTCTAAACACGTGTACTGCACAGAAGAATTAAATGAGTTACCAACCTGCCATGCGTTTGGCAAGTTTAAAAATGAAACCAGATGGTCTTGATTGATGCAAAGAAGGCAGGAGGAAAAAATCTGTGACCTTGACGTTGGGGCTCAGAAAACATGAGTTTTAGTAACAAATCTTGATCAATTATCTTAACTGCAACTGTAACATAGTGACATCTATGGAATAGACATTAATGTATACAGTATGTTGAAAATAAATGTGATTGCGTACTACAGATACATGACATGAAATGTGACTTACTGATACAATAAATACTATAAATGAATCAGTTGTCCAATAAATAAAAATATCACAGTGACTCTTTCATCTGCGCAACTTGAATGTTTGATAAGATACTAAAGAAAATTGTGATATCTTGATTTTCTGGGAATTTTCTTCATGAACCCACTGGTTGTGGTACTGGTAATTCGAACCCGAGACCTTATAATGTGCATTTCTGAGTCAGGCTGATTTTATGATAATTTAAAGGGTGATTTAAGGCTGCTTTTGTGTGTTTGTTTTTTCATTTCAATGTTGCATATCTGTGCATTCAAAGTAGTAGCAAGCCCTCCACCATAGCACATCTACAGTAGCAAAGAGCACAAAAAAACAAAAACAAAAAAAAATACAGATTTAGGAGAAGTTTATATGATAAGACTCATCGTACCCTTTCTCAACAGGGAGGTTAAAAAGTGTTGAAGGTTGAAGTGGCAACCTGTTTAAGAGAGTTTGATTAAATACCATTGGTTCTAATTGTTCAGATGTTGATCACTGATGTATGTTTTTGCTTTAGTTAATTTGCGTCTCACATACTGTACATAACACTGCACTTATTCATACAAGTTCTTTTCAAGGACTGCATCCGACAATATGACTGTATTTTATACCACAGCGTATAAAGGAAATAAGGAGAAAAGGAAATGCACACTGTACTACATACTGTTGGGTCAAATGGATCTTGGTCTTACAAAGGAGCTCTGTTTATTATCATCCCTTTCACTGTTTCACTCTTCATTCTCCACTCATCCTCTAGCTGTTTATTTTCGTTCAGGTAAACACTTTGCTAATTACTGAGCATCTGCTGTTGGTGCCTGGTTTCTACTGAACAGTGGAAACATCAAACCACAAAGTTTCCTATGCCCCAAACTCTAATTGTAACCCATAAAAAATAAATAAATCACAGCCTATAAATAAATGCAATTCGCAGAGCTCTGTTTTCACAATTTGCTCACTAACTTCATATCTAGTCTATAAAAGCATTCCTACGTAGATCAACTGGGTAAATGTTTTATTTCACAATTAAAACAATAGAATACAGGAATAAAGTAGTGGCAGTTTCAATCAAACAGTCATTTTATTCCAAACTGCCTCCAGCTTTATAAAGGATATTCATTCAAGACATAAATAAATCAGTCACAGCTGGAATGACTTCATCCAGAGATGTTTGACAGCAACACTTATCAGAATCTGTGCATGACATCATCCTATAATTTGAAACACCGTGGTGTGTGATTGGCAAGTAATGTGAGTAATGTCTGTTCCTCTCCCTACATGTCGATGTTTTCTTGTAGTTCGGTTCGTTGCGAGTGAATTTACAGTATGCAGGTATAATAGGGCAGTAAGCAAAATCCAGTGAAGAGTTCCTACTATAGTACCTGACCTGTGAGCCATGTGAACCACTATCAGTAATCCTTGGCCACCTATGACCCTATGACTTTTGGTACAGTATGTCATGTCCTCTACAGACCAGGAACATCCCACAAGATCTGTAGTTTTAGCATTGCTCTGCTCCTGTCCTCTAGCCATCAGAATTTGGCCCTTGTCAAAGTCACTCAAATTCTTACGCCCATTTTTTATGCTTCCAAAACATCAACTTTAGGAAAAAGGTTGAGTTGCTGCCTAATACATGGCACCCACTTCTGGCTGCCATGATACTGATATATTGAAAATGTAGCTACTGTGAGAAGGTTAATGCTGATTTCAGTAGAAGGGTGTCAGCATACACGGGTTATTACTTTTGTGGTGGCAAAGGAAAGTACCTCCTCAATATTAGTCGGGTGCTCTTAATGTTATGGCTCATCGGCGTTCTATTTACCTGTACTGTATATCACAGATAACAATATTATTATTCCATTTATCAGCTCACCTAATTCCCTTTCATACATCTTTTATTTGCTGAGATGTGCATCCATATCCATCACATGCCTACACGATGATTTAACATTTTCAGAACTTTCAGTCAATTATGGTGTTAATTTAACACTGGGTAATTTCGCTGTGTAGTTGTTCCACATCTTGCATTAATCCAGAGTTGTAACTAAACCATGAGAGAGAAAGACTGGATCATTATTGTAATCACCATTATGAGGAATGTCATCATATACTGTAGATTGTCTGGACTGGTCTCTATAGAGGTGCTGCAGGAAAGCATCACGCCCATATGAGCACATGTGCCCACGCAATGCTGCTATAAAACATAATAAAAAAGTTGTTGTTCAGTTTTGTTAGGTACAAAGTCATAGAAGACAGATTTGAAAGTGGCTGGCAAGCAAATTAAACCCAGACAGACCAAGAGAACAAAACAGCCAAAATAGTAGAAATTAAGTTAAAGACTAGCCAGCGCATCAACTTAACCATACTGTTACTGCTGACATCAAACTTTGGGGTGGTGAGAACAAAAGCTGACCTGATTAATATTCCCACTTTAATGTCATTGTGTGTTTGCGTGTTTATGTGTGTGGCCATCTATAGTAAACACTGACACACACTTTGACACAAGAATTAATTTGCAAGGCCATACACAGCCTGAGTAATGTGCAAATAGGGTTGTCTGGCTCTGATATTACTGTATGTAAAACACACAGTCTTTGTGATGATGCTGAATGTAATATAAACCTTCACACTGAACCCAAAACACTCACTGAGAAATTGAAGGACTTCTTCAGCCCTTACAAAATTGACTCCACTGAATAATCATTCAGTAGGATGTGTTCTGCAACAAAGTGTGAATGTAGATTGCAGTAAATTTCAGTTTATGATGTTATATAGAGACAGCTCCACAAACATTAACCCAGAAGGAAAAAGCAAATATATGCTTGACTGCATGTGGGAGTTAACAATTCCTTATGACACCACGGAAGAAATTCAGTTCATATCAGCCTACATGCCGGTACACATTATCCTCTCTCAAGCACAAACATACTGTAACGGTATTATGCTAAACTTTTTATTCTACGTGTGGATCATAAGCCCTGCAATATAAATAATAAATAAAGAAATGTAAACATCTTCTTGAATCTTCATCATCATTACACATTCGTCATTTTACTTCTTTGTCAGTGTAAAACAATATTTGCCACCATTTCCAAGAAAGCTATTTAAAGAAAAAAAAAAACAGTCAGAATGGACTATAATGCACAATTAATATAATACTCACTCATCATCTATACCGCTTTATCTTGTATACAAGGTCGTGGGAGGCCTGGAGGGCACAAGGTTGCATACCATTCCATCGCAGGGCATGCACACACACACACAAACACACTCGCACGCTCATTCACACACTACGGGACCACCAGTTAGGCGAATCTGCATGTCTTTAGACTGGGGAAGAAACCAGAGTACCCGGAGGAAACCGGAGAACATGCAAACTCCATGCACACAGACCCGAGACGGGAATCAAACCTGGAACCTGGAGGTTCAAGAAGACAGTGCTAACCACTACTCCACCATGACACCACTTAATATAATAATGAACTTATATATAATACACACAGGTAATACAATCAGCTGGCCAATGAGGATGCAGCACTGTAAAGACAAAACAATAGCAGCTGGCAAATAAGGAAGTGAAAGTGAAAAACCCTGAATCTTTTTTGTAGTTGAAGTTAATTTTGTTCACTTTAACTTTATTATTCTATTTTTATTTTACATTAAAATTGTGCTACATTACATAATAATTTATATTCTTCTCAGCTTTCATGTGTTCAGTCTTGTGATCGAATCGTGTATGTGCTGTGTATGAACTGTGTATATGTATTCTGGTGTAAATAAAGATCAGCAACATCTTGTATAAAGATCATGTTCTGATGTCATTTTCAGCATCAGATCAGGCACTGAGAGACTGACAAATCAACCAGAAGATCAGACAGACAGTGGTTATGACTGATGAAAGCTAATGGCAGACCCAAAAGAGAGAAAAATTGTTAGTGTGCTATGAGTGTGTGTAATCTTTGGGGGAGAAAATGACTTGACTATTGTCAATTGTTATGTGTCTTGATGTTCTGTTTGTGCTTCCCTGTGTAAGTATTATAAAAAATATAAGCTTTATTTCCTTGCATAGCTAGTAGCTGTTATAGATACATACCACACCAGTACAGTAAAGCTGTATTTATCAAATAGACACAAGTGGATAAATAATTTGCTGTATGTTCATGCACAGACTAACAATTCATTTAGAAGTATTTCATCAAGACAGAGTAGCTTCCTGCCTTGAGCAAGATGTCCTGGGTGAGGATTTCTATTAAAGATTCTATGCCAGTTTATGTTTGGCTTGAGCATACAGTTAAGCCTGTGCATGGTTTCCCAGTAAATGTTAATGCTTATAAACTTAGGATTTTTTGAAAAACTGCAAGCTTGTGTATTTTTTTCTACATGCATTAACTTTGTCTGCATATGATTACTGGAAGAGTTAATCACTTAACACAGGTTAAGATGACCCGATGACCTCTTTCGGTCTATGAAAAGTTTTTAAGTAATAAATGACAAGGATTAAAGAGAGCTGCTAAAGCATCAAGCATCAAGCATCTGTATTGGTTATTCTAAACATCACTAATCGAGCAAAAGAATACAACTTGATTCTTGGCATATCAGTCCCTTTGAAATGTAGGAAAGGTAAGTAAAAAACTATTGTGAAAGAAATTGTGAAAACAATACATGATACTGTACACATTCTCTCTCTCTCTCTCTCTCTCTCTCTCTCTCTCTCTCTGTGTGTATGTGCATGCATGTGCGTGTGTGTGCGTGTGTGTGTTTTTCTTTTTTTTTTTCAGAACCCATTGGGAAGAGTAGTTCATAACCCCAATTTTGCAGATCTATGGCAGAACCGTGTCTCTCTCTTCTCAATTTACTGGTGTAATCTATACTTGTGACACCTAGAGAGAGTAGCTTTTGCCATTTTAAATCTTTATATAATACAGTGAAGTCTAGTTGGGGACAGTTCCTCTGTCATGTGTGATGTTATCTGGCAATGATCAGATCACTTTATTTGGGAAATGTGGTTGGCAGACCATCAAGATATATAACATGTAAACAGACACAACAATAAACACAAAACTAAGCCAATTCCGCATGCAATACAAGAAACGTAAACGAAGCACAAAGCCCACAGTCACTTTTATGTTAAAAGGTAAAGTGAAGGACAAGTTCTCCTTATGTCTTGAAGGGTTGGCAGGGACAGTGAACCCTCTTTAGAAGAAAAATTGCTCTGATGCCATGGTTCTGATGTTTACCTGAGAAAAGTTTCAAATACAATCAAATAGTTCCCTGTGATCCCTGGCTTGCTTCTTGACCCTGGTGACATGCAATTCCAGTATGTAACGCTGTCGCTAACCAGTTAGCCTTTCTGTTGTATAGACAATTCACCACAGTTGGCCCTTTGATGTTATAAGTGGATCTACTGTATAGAACTGAGTCATAACTGGTTAAGACATAACAAATCTGTCTTAAATCAAAATTATATAAGCACATTACACATCTTGGTGGTTGTAAATGTTCCTGTTCTGCACACTGACTGTGAAGCTTGCCACCTGGAATGTAAGTACAATATACTGTAAGTAATCTTGGCCAAAATCCATAACCCCTTGTTCCATGCATTCCAAATTTTATATTTGGCTGAGACTAATATGAAGGTTCTGTAATCACACTGAACTAAACTGACTTGATGTCTTTCAAAGTTGCACAGTATTTAGTGCAAATTACAAATACCATATGGCTATTTCAGTAGAAAGAAAAGAGTTAAATTTGTACTAAGTTTAATTGCATTAACCTGCTAAATGGTTTAACCCATTTTCAGCTGTTCTTACTGGTCATAAGGTTCAGGTGCAGAGTCGCAACACTTGAACTAACCAGAACCCCAACAAAAGTAAAACTTTGTAGATGATGCATGTTGAAAGTAGTTGGGCAACAGTCTGCTTCAGGTGAGCTTGATGCCAATTTCTCATTTCCTTTCCCTGGTCAGGCTTTTAGTGAACTATATTCACAACTACAGTAAAGGATGGATTCACATACTTTTACACAGTACCTTGACATTCGAGTTTAATCCGTTCTTAAGGCGAAATTTTGTTTTGCAAAAAGGATTTTCCCATAGGAAATAATGTAAATACCGATAATCTGTTCCAGCCACCCAAAAATATTACCAATATTACCAATTTCCAACACTATAATCATATTTTTGCATGTAAAAACAATCAAAACACCACTTAGTGATGTCAAGTAAAATTGGTGAGCCAGCCAGGGGCCTGAGTTACTGAGTGACGGTAGTAAAGCAATTTATACACTGGCAAATACCTTTCATATTTTGCAAGATTTATGTTGTTGATAGGTCAGGTGTCCAATTGCTGTCAAAGCGAGTGAGTTACCGGCAGCTGATAAAGGAGAGCAGATTCTCACATTTCTGAAGCCGTATGGCTCAATAACCAGTGCATCTATTTTTCACTGTACATGTTATTACATCAAAGTTTACCTCAAACTTTATTATAGAGTATAACACCAGAGTAGTTATTAGGTCAGTTAAGTTATATTAGGTCCCTTGTTGCCCCTTGCTCATCCTTCATTTAATGAACTTGCTGTTACACACTGTTTATGTTTATTAGCAGATGGGATGTTCAAAGTAAAGGAATTTGTTAAGTCTAGTGAATTCCTCAATCACTCTAGGCCCCCCTCACAACATGACAGATTCTGATATAACAGCCAAGCCCAAGCAAAGTGTTGTCTTTCCTGGGACTCCTTGACTAACATGCTCTCTGATACAGATGTTGCTGTCAGAAACAAGAGCCTGTAGCCTTCTGGTCATAGATCAAAGACACTCCTGAATCCAAATGAGCTCAGTCCTCCGGTAGTGCAGAACATAGCTGTAAAGCACATAGTTAAGAGTGAGGACAAGGTCTCGAATCTTCTTCGAGATCAAAAAGCCATCTCTGGGAAGACTCCTAGACCATACAGTGAAGCTGACTATGGTAGTTGGAATTCACATGTTGATTTGACAATGAAAGACACTTCAGTGTCTCAGCTAGAGGACTATTAAGAGCCTTCTTGTTCCAGCTTCTGATGTCATCAGACATCTTAGATCTGAGGCACCACCCACTGCATATCTGTGGTATTTAGATTCTGCGTTTTGTACAGTGATAGACAGTAAGGAACTGTTTGTACAGTTCATGAACACATTAAAAGATCCTGGGCAAAAATCCTTCACCTACCTACATAATTTACATGTGGTGCTGAGTCTTATAATGTGCAGAGGAGGGGTATTATTCCCTTTAGCAGTTTTGCAGTGGCTGTTGGAACAATGGTTTGCTGGCCGCCAACTAGAAATCAAAAAGCATAATCCCCCACCATTTGCACAGTTGCTGCAGCTATTACACACATCAAGAAGCTTGGGATCCTAGGATGAGACAGCATCTCAATGTTATGAGAAATAAGGCTATATCTCATGTGCAAGTTATTTATGAAAACACTATGGAAACACAGATGTAGTCATATTCAGGCAGTATTAAGTCAAAGCGTACAGAGTACAGATAGAAGAAGTGTTTGTCAGTTGTTTATTCAGATACAGGCTCCCAGGTCACAACTGCCCCAGTCATTTTACCAGCAATATCTTTTGGCACATATGTTCAAATCACTCTTTGAGGTCCTAGAAGCTGAGGGAGCCAATATTCAACCTCTCCCTTATTTAGGATACATTGAGCTAGATGTGTTTCCCTTTTTTGTGTCATTCAGTTGAAGCTGAATCATACGAAAAAAAGAAAGAATATGTAAAAAAAAAAACATTAAGAATGGGTGTTGTATGATTAACTAGCTGTGTTTATTTATCATAGTGTTGTATTTGCAGCTACACACACGAGGGAAATGTCTGGTTGAATGGCTCTTTTTTTTTTTTTTTTTTTTAAATGTTAACTTGTGAGTCTTATATTTTTAATGCTGTTTTTTTTTTTTTTTGCTTTAATGCAAACTTTAAAAAAGAAGATAAAATTAATAAATTACAAGGTTATCCTTTCATTTCCTATGGATGAAGTGGGCGTAAAAATGTAACATTGTTTTAATTCATTTTGTATGTGTTCTTTAAAGAGAGAGTGTTTTTTGAAGTTGGGTTTGATAGCCCATTTATAATAGCTATGATTTGAAAGAAGGCACACTTAAGTATTATTATTATTAAAACATAATTTTTATAACTGCATATTTTATTATGCCTTCACTTTTATTGATTAAAAACTGTGATATTATTATTGAACCACAGAAAAATGGCTGGCTAATTTATACCGTTTACATTTTTAAAGCATTCTAAAAAGTTTAACCTAATGTAAAAAGTTTAACCTAATGTAAAAAGTTTAACCTAATGTAAAAAGTTTAACCTAATTTAAAAATGGATTCTGGAGGAGAGAAAAGGCTGATGTGGGCATTCAACCACTCATAGTGCCATAACATTATCAAAGTGTCTCAGTATCATTCACAAAGGGTTTCATGCTGAACTAAGAATGTTTAGTTGAACCCCAAAGAACCCCTAAAACCAACAAACTCTTCTCAATGTATTGTCTGAAAGTGTATATGTCCTTAATATAAAATTACTCCTTTTCCTCCCATTTAGCAAATCCTTTCAGGTAGTATTGATCGTTTTGTTGGAACTGATGGCATTACAAGGCATTTGTTGTTTATCTGCTTTGCCACTCAGCACATATGGACCTAAAGTACTTGAAAGCTTGTAGGTGCTCTTTATAATGTCCCAATAGACCACAGAGTCAAAATATTACTTCCTAATATTTCCTGCTGGCTAAGCAGCTTTTGTCAGAATCTCAAAAACTTGAATGAGTAATCAATGCTGAAGTGTGATAGGATAAAAAATGAAGATAAAACTGAAATTGATTTGAAATCGACCATCACATTGCAAACAAAACACAACAATAACAATACTGTACTCATATATAGTATGGTAGTATACTCACTCATAGTATACTCACTGCTTATCCTGGAGTCTATTCCAGGCAGCGCAGGGCACAAGGCAGGATATACCCTGGACAAGTTGGCAGTCTATCACAAGGCACAAACACACACACACACAATGGGCAATTTTGTGACAACAATTAGTCTAATCAAGATGTCATTGGACAATGGAAGGAAAGAGGAGTACCCAGAAAGAACAGGGAGAACACGCAAATACAGACCCGAAGACAGGACTTGAACCCTCAACCCTGGAGGCACAAGGCTACTGTGCTAAACACTGTGCCACCCGGGATAGTGTAGTAGTTTAATACATTTTAGCACAAGCGATACACTGCACATAGTTTACCTATTACTGGTCAAGCCTAACGCTCTATAGGAGAAACAAACATGGTTAAGAAACCATGATTTCCAACAGTATATTTAAATGCACTTTCAGGAAACTTTTTTAAAAATTCCATACCAGTCATTTAATTTGACTCTAAGGCATTGTCTTGGAAGAGGAAAAAGTGCCTTTAGGTCACCCTACAAATAACACTAGAATGCTAAATCAGTTGTGAATATAGCTAGTTATTCTCATGGTTTTGTGCATTTCAAGTGTTACTCGATTATTTGGTCACATAATTTGTGCTTCTAAATTCAAATTCAAATTCAAATTTTATTTGTCACATACAGTACACAGGCATACGCAGTACGATATGCAATAAAATGCTTATACGACCGCCCGTGACCTTAAAAAACTATTTACAAGAAATAAAATAAGAGTAAGTGTAAGTTTAGCTATAGAAACTTGTTGTGAAAATAGAAGCAAATATAAAAATATAAAAAAATATATATAAGAAATATTTTAAAAAATTATCTGTACATAGGCAAAGATAGCGATACATTTGAATGGCAGTAAAAATGGAAATACCATTTAAATGGAAATACAATGGAAATTCCATCACTAGCTTGAAGTTTTTTGAAGTGTTTAAAGAAGGAACAATGTCAAATTAGTCTCCAAGCCGCACACATTCTTAAACAAACCTTGTTAGTAAAATCTTATTTTGTATGAAGTGTGTAAGTGCCCTGTTCAATATCAACTGTACTCTTCCTCCAGGCCAAACAAGTAATGCAATGCTCTTTTGCTCCACATTTGTCTGCTTTAGAGACTAGATTTTAGCTTAGTTTTTAGCACAGTTGTCTTCTGACTCATCAAATAAATGCTGTACTAATTAAAAGATATTTACTTGCATTATGGTGTTCATTATGGTGTGACAAATGAACTTTTCCTCTGCAACAGAGGTATGGTCTTGCTTGGTGATTAATGTGTTTTGCAAATACACTTGACAATACTGTTCTTGCAAGTACAATTCCAGAAAGGCTGACGCTTCATGTCTTAAAATAACAACTGACTGTTGTTGTGGATGTTAAGTAATTACCTAATTTCATATGCGTTATTTCATAGTTTTACCAGCATTGTTGTAGAATGTAGTAAATTAATCACTAAGCAAAAACAAATAAATTTGCAAGCAATCCCAAACTTTTGTGCAGTAGTGTATACAGTATATTTAGTCAGTCACTGTCTGTCTGTTTGTCTATTGTTTTATTAGTGACCTTCAATGCTCTAGCAAACATGCAGGGATGACAGGACATAAGAATCTAAGGGCTTTTCGCTGCTGTACCACACCCGGTGGTATTCATAAAAGACTGTTAATTGGCTAATTAGTTAGCTCAGGTGTGCTGGGAGCTGAGAAAACACTGGCACATTTTGACCCTCCAGAGCCAGTGTTGGAAATAACTGGTGGATACAGTCATCACCACTGTTTAGATTACTACATGCAATCACATTCGTTTAAATTCTGTTATGCGTTTAAAATATGTCACTTGTTTTGTTCTTTTAATGCCTTATTTTCCTGTTTCTTGTGAGTGTGTGGGAGACCTGTATAGATACAGAGCACAACAAATCAAACACCTAATCCCCCCCCCCCTTTTAAGTTTGTGCTTAAACATTTTGTTCTTTTTATTATTAAAAATCCTAAATTATATCACATTTTTTATACAAATGAAAATGTATTTACAGCATTGTTATTTAAACAGTGCAGAAACAGGATAGTGTAATATAATTAATCACAAAGTATATTTCGAAATGGCAGGAGACAAACAATCCTTATAAATCCTCATCAATCCCCATAAGTGCCTCAACAAAGCGTTTTCTGCTTAAGACTAATGCTATTTCTGTTATTCAGGGAAGTGCACACTGATTTGAGAGTATCACACTATCAGATAACCATGACTGGGTAAAAGCAACTCTCATCTTGGCTGCTTGGCTTTGCTGTGTTCATTAAATGATGAGTTCAAGGCTAAAATGGAAAATGGTTCATAATGAAACAATATCTACTATGTATGCTTTAAAGAATGGAAATAAAAAAAGAACAGAATGTATAGCATACAGCCAAAACACAATATTGTGCTGATTAATTATTTATTTAATTTTATGTTATACATATAATACAGAAAATGTGTGTGTAGAGGAGCTACTTCTAAAGTTTTTGCAACATCAAAGCGATCAATCTTGTTTCCCTAAAATTTTCAAGTTTAAATGCTAATGATTAATATAAAAAAAAAAAATTAGTAGTGATACTAAAATTGGTTTCTAGAAGCATAGGACCTATAAAATTTGTTGCAAAAAAGCACGTCCAGTAACCATGTCAAATTCATGTTGCAATATCTTAACAATTTTGCATTTAGAATAATACACTTTTTCAGGTTTATGTCTTTTTAAGTGAATTCTAAATTGGCTAAGTCTCATTTGAATGACAATTGAAATCACTTGACTGAAACTTGAACACTTTGAATTCAATGGGGAAAATTGTATTTAGCAAATGCGGTCCTTTTTATCTAATTAAAATATAAATGTGTATTCATATTTACAAACCAAATTTGAACCGTGGATTGGGAGTTAAGAAACATTAAGTATTATGAAAAATGGTGTTATACAGTATGATAAAATTAATTTTTAATCTGGGTGAGACACTTTTAGCACCAATAGCATTTTTTGGTGGGTAACATTTATAAATATAAATTTCATGTACGTATAAAAATTTGTAATCACACTCACACTCACTGTGATTTTGCATGAAGCACATGAATAAAAGCATATATGCTATGTAAGTATGTAAAATATAAGAATTATTATTTTTTTACTTGACCTTTTCCTAACTACAATTCTTGCTCGTTGAAAGATACATTGTATAAGCTGTTATACAGTACAGCTGTTATGTCAATTGAAACACTACCTAAAAATTTCCACAGACAGAAGCATAACCTTTATTAACATTGTATAAAGTACTGTATGAGGTCTTGGTCAGTTACTGACAGACTTTGATATGCAACAATATAATCATAGCATTATTCTCCCTGTATTGTAATCCTCGTTCGCTATCTGTGAAATGTCTTTCTCACTCTTCTAGCAGCCATCTTAATACCTTAATCCTTTTCAGACTGAGTGCACATAAACACCCCAAACTCTACAAAAGAAAAAATGTATACTGAATAGTTACATGGATAACTTCACAAAGTGTTTTTAATTACTTAAAAAGCAATGTGAAAAAAGAAAGAACAAGAAAAAAGACATTACATGAGATACTATTGAAATGAGATTTTAATAATGTACATGACACACACAAAAAAAACCCCTGATCTCAACACAACAAGCTCATGTTGAATAGGACAATGTGCTGCCCTTATAACAGATTATTCTAAATAACCACCAGTGGTTGCTGTTGTGTGCACTATAATAAGTAATAAATAATAATTAACACAATAAAACTGTGGTTATGAAAAACACACAACACAAGAATTAAAATGAAAACTTAAATTGATTAAAGCCAAGCCAGTCAAATTGTGATAAGGAAGTGGTTTGATAGATCTTTTTTACTTTTTTCTGTTCCTGAGTGAGACATGACTGAAAGAATGTCAAGGTATTTATTATCCTTTCCTGTCCACCCCCATTGTGCACCAGTTTCTTCCTTTGACAATATAAATAACATCATACATAACATTCTTGCCTCTTACCACTTGTAAGGAGGATATCATTTAGGACAGAAATGAAAGAGCACGAGGAGGAAAACAACACTCAGTGTTTATTACTAGTGTTTGTACAGCCCTCTGTGGAACAAGAAGGATTAGATAAAAGATGGGGATAAAAGACGATCTGATGAAAAACACAGTAAAACCCACTCAGCAACTCTTGATTAATGACAACTTAGTTTAGCAATGTTTATGCTAGAAAATTAGATACAAATCCTAGATAAATCCAGCAAAGACCTAAGATAAGACAATGTTTAGATATAACAATGAAACCATCCTGCTGACTCTTAGGAGCAAATTCAACAACAACATAACAAACAGTATATTTAACAATATTCCAATCCTAACCCCATCCGGGGTGTACCCCGCCTCATGCGGTAGGTCTAGGGTCTGGGATAGGCTCCAGGCCCGCCATGACCTTGTATACAGGCTAAAACGGTATAGCCAATGAGTGAGTAAGTGAGTGACAATTCATCATATACAGTATATATATATATATATATATATATATATATATATATATATATATATATATATATATATATATATACAGTATATATACAGTATATACAGTATAATATGCATTAATGTTCTTTGACTATACATATATAAATAATTGTTTATTCGTCTTTTGGCTGTTCCTGAGTTCCTAATCTAGTCAGCAATTTGGCACAGAGATTTAATGCCAGATGCTCTTTCTGACACAACCCTCCCATTTTATCTGGACTTGAGACTGGCACTGCATCCTGTGGCTGTAGTTTGGACATTGGCTGGGAATCGAACCCGGGCCTTCAGCATGGTAGGCCAGAAACCTACTGTACCATTGAGCCACCCTTATACATATATAGATACAAAATAGACATATACTGTACATTACCACACTGATTTGAATAAAAGGCAAGTCTCTCTCCCATATATAGTATACTGTATGTTTTGACTGGCTTGTAAGATATGTTAAGGTTCCATGATGATTTCCTCAAATGCTTGAAACCCATTAAACTTTTATACCACCAGCATTACGTATCAGCTTAATCATAGGAGTCTTCCTAGTACATCATAAAAGTAATAGTTCCTGATACGGTTCAGTCCACTTTACATATTTTCTGTAATTTACATTGAAATGCCAACACCTGTGGCTAAAATTGCAAGTAATATTGTGAGAGTTAAAGAAACCTTGTGTGCTTCTGGTTAATATATTGTGGTTGCAAAAATCATCTTATGATGTATCACCAGACATAGTAAAAAAAGGTAAACAAAATATATCTATATGAATAAACTAAAGGTTTTGTCTGTACATCGCTCAGAACTCAGATATCTTTATGCTTAATACATTAGAGGAATGGTCTCAGAAGCTTTTTTTTTTAACTTAATGTCTGTCAGTCTCTATGTTTGTATGTCTGTCCAGCCGAATTTGTGCAAAACAAATGCAAAAGTGGCTGAAAGGAATTTTGCCAGTCTTTCAGTATTTGCCTGAAGTTAAATCCTCAACATAAATGAAATAAAAATGTTGAGTATAAATTAAGTTATGTGTTTTTGTGCTAAAAAGTTAGGCAGAGAGTCTCTTCCGTGCAGAAAAACAGGCAGACATGTACATGTGCTTCAACCTGAAATAATAATACCTGATTATATTAATAATATCACTGATTATATTAGAGAGAGAGCACAGCATAGCAATCACATTATTACCACCCCACATCTAACAGCAGACAGAATAACTGGACCTCAGTATAAACTTACAGTATATTCTAATTCATGTCAGAGAAGAACATCCATGGTTTGAGTTTGCAATCACAGACTTTATCAACCTAACATTGTTCTGTAACAAAAATACCTGGCTAAGCGATGAGACCCTTCTCATCCTTTCCTTTCTCTCTCAAATAATCAGAATGAATAAGACAGTGCATGAAGGAGCAATATCACAAAAGGTCACCTGTCAGTTCGAGATGGATGGAAAAAAGAGGACCCCAGTATAATGAAACTCCCCCTATCCAGGTTCAGAGCAGCAGGTCCTAAATGAAGAAAATATCACGTTTGTTCCGCTGTCTGACCCTTTGTCATGTAAAAATCCCAGGCATGAATTTCAATGAGTCCATATTCGTCACTAATGATTTGACTTTGTGGTAGATTAGATGTCTTTAATAACTTAACTTAATAATTTAAGTTCCTAATGAACTTAATGAAATAAATGAAGAGTTACTTTGTTAATTTCCTCACGTTAAGATTTCAAATTTTAGGTCTGAGTGTAAAAGCAGTGCCAGATGTGAGGACCTCCCTCTGTGGGACATTTGCAGTAATTATTTATTAACTGCCTCCTTGGTGGCATCTTGGGGGATCAAATCTCTGGTCTATGTACATGGTGTTTGCACAGTCTCCCTGTGCTAAGTGGATGTTTCTGGTTTCCTCCCACCATTGAAATAAATATTGTACTTGATTTGAAATGCAGGAATTAATCAAATGACTGTAATAACAGTTTAAGCTTTGCAACTAGCAGATATGTTACAATGAAGGAATTTGTTAACTTGAACCACAATTTGTTCTACTGAGAAAGTGTTTTGTACCTTTTACCCCAAATTATAGAATAGAACAGAAAAAACATTAAAACATTTTTTAAAATCTGTCTTTACACAACACCTATATTCACTTTTAAAACTGCATTGAATAAGTCTTTTGTATTGTTTTCTTCTAGCCCTGCCACCCTTCCCTGTCACTCACCACCACTGTTTTCTTTTATGATTGTACTGTACTTCGTGTCACCCACCTTTTCCTAACTTGGAACTGTTTTCCAGTCCTCCTGATGAAAACAAGGTGACATGATGCTGCCACTCTCATGCATCACTGCTTTTTACAATAGTAAAATCACTTAAAATCACTTTTTTTTTTACCCAGATTATATTATAGGTTTATAGAAATTCTACATTGTAAATAAATTTTATACATTACTATAAACTGTACATCTACTTATATTTTAGATTATAAAATAAAACATTTGTATATGCCCAGTAATTGGTCTTTAAAAACTAGCTTACTGCATTGATATTGTCATTTGTTGCATGATTATATTTTTAAATGCAATGAAATTAATGAAAAGCAATCCTACAATTTAATTCTTGTCAGATTTTAAGTTCTGCTCTCTGTTTATGGTTCAACAGCTGAGACTGAAAGAGAAGAAAAGGCAGTATTCACTCATATACAGGCCTTTAATATTAACATAAACAGGTGGTATGTGCCTTGTCACAAAAGATAATGATTACCACAGTGTTTTATGGATAGAAAAAATAGGATTATAATTAGAAAACATTTAGAGACTGAACACTTTTTTTTTTTGTTAAGGCTTTAAGATGAGGTCACAGTGAGAATACAAATGTAGTTTCTGATCCCCAACATGCCATGAGAAGGAACCTCTTCAAAACCCCATGTCCATATGTTTTTCCTGACTAGAAATACTCTGTGGGATTTTACTAGATCATATCAGAAACAGTATGACTTTCTGCTTGCTAAAGACCAGCATAATCATCAAGCTGCTCTGCAGGAATAAGACAACATCTCTATCGATACTGACTGATTCATTTGTTTACCTCACTTACTAGTTAGCATTCATGGATTTAATGTGGTTATACTGATTTATATGGGCCCAAGCATCATGACATCAGCCCTATTCCGTCATAGTGTGTGAAGAGCCCTCTTGTTCTTCTAAAGATTTTTTTTTAACATCAAGAGCTTTTGGGGGATCTTTACATGTTCAAAAAGTAATGAAAATCAGCACACACATTGGAATCTGCTGGCATTAGAATGCCTGAGCGGCTGGGCCCTAGGCGTGGCACAGGGCCTTCACACATGCTGCATAGCTCATACAAACTTGCTTGTATACATGCAAAACCCGGTACACATTTAGAACTCATTGAACTGAATGTGCATATCATGGTATCTACTCAACAGGAAGTCAGTTACAGGAAGTCAAAATGCACCCAAGGCGATTCAGCTATGACGATGCCATGAACTTAAGCTGAAAAATGGCTAATAACTTCCTAAGTGACATCACATTGAGTTACACAGAGGTGGAATGAGAAATAAAATTTTGTACTCAAGTAAAAGTACTGTTACTTTAGTGAAATTTTACTGACGTACAAGTAAAAAGTTACCATTATAAAAATCTCCTCAAGCAAAAGTAAAAAAGTAGCTCAAAAAATTTACTCAAGAGTAAAAGTTAGAGTAATGTTTAACAGTGGGGATGGGATGGGGGATTCTAGTGTAATTTAAAAAAAAAAAGACAAGTGGCTATAAGTCGCAAACTAGTTGTTTTTAATTGAATGAACACTTCTGCATAATAAAGCTGTTGCCTTCCTTGTGCTTGAAAGTCAAAGCCAATACGTCCCAGTCTAGGGTTGGGCAGTACAGCAAAAGAATGGCTCGGAGTTTTATTTGAAACAGTATGGAAATGGTGGTATATGGCAGAAAGAACTAGATCCAGTCATTAGCTGATGAAATAGTGAGGTTTGTATTGCTTTACAAAAAATATACAAACACACCACCAGGATCAGCTCCAGGGTGGACCCAGGCCCAAATAATAAACAAAAGGTAACAAAATTTAAAATAAAAAAGCAGGGACCTCCCGTGACTCCCTAAATTAAAGACAGTGAATAAATTCTATCTTCCCAAAATAAATGGCAGCTACACCCCTACTACTGATGAGTGCACAAACATACGGTGAAATTATCTACAAAAATATACAAAGAGCCAAGCAACCAAACCAAAAATTAGCTCTCTCCACAAAAATAAATAAATAAAATAACTACAATAACCTAACCTAACCTAACCTAACCTAACCTAACCTAACCTAACCTAACCAAACCAACACCACGCCTACGCGCCTCCACTTTCTCGCGTCTCTCTCGCGTTTATATATGGTAGCGCTGATTGATGACGTCACTCTCAGGGCGGAACCGACCGTTTGGAAATTTAGGTAGATGCCGATGAAGGGACAGTCAGAAAACCTGGAGTGGAATGTGGAGCGGCGCGCGACCAGGACACAATACACACACGCGAGCACAACAAAGCATTATACAAAGCATAATATTTTTTATTATTTTTCATTTTCATATTTTTTTTTACTCAGTAGCGAATATGATTTAAAATGTAGCAAAGTACAATACTTAAATCAAAACATACTTAAGTAAAAATGTTGCAGATTTTTAAAAAAATGTTCAGCTAAACTTGAATGTGTGTACAACCACAATGATGTGGTTAATTTGGCTTTTGTTTGTTTGTTTTTGCGTATTTACAATACTGATTTTTATGCACAACAGTCCCTAGAGATTAGACAATGGTGCAAGAAAAAAAATCAAACCAGTTCATCTGGCACCAACAACCATGCCATGTTTACAGTCACAGAGATCATACTTATTTATTCCCCATGCAACTGTTTGATGTGATCTGAATCTGCAAGATTTTATGAATTGCACTACTGCTACATGAGCAAATAAGTCATGTGTGCCAATGTGCCAGTGACTCAAAAAATATGTTTTTTTCTGCAGCTACATATCAGCCCTACCATAATCAAGGACAAATTTATCACCACAGGATACAGGTGCACACAGAGGATCAGGGAAAGCTTGTGATGAAAAAAAAAGAAATTATAAAATAACATTCCTTTTTCTGAGGGTGTAATTGCTGCCATTAATCCACTAGAACTAGCACACAACAGCAGAAGACATGCTGAGTGAAGTATATACATGTCGTACAATACATAAAACACACTCTAAACCGACTTTTTATATCCAAAGAGCTTATTCCTATGAGGCAAAAAACAACAACAACACAATGGTATAATGCATTTTCACAGTGTGCATGTTGAGTGTATTTTACCACTGACAGGTTCTGTGCAGTACATCATACTTTTTAAATGGGACTGTAGGCTATATCAATAAAAATGATTATTAATTTTACCATATATTTTTATGGAATCTTACAGTAATAGTGGTGTGTGTATAATTAGTGAAATTTTTGGACAATAAAAAAAAATTCTCTCTCAGCTAATTATATAGACATATCTAATGACATTTAAAGAGACGTAATGGCATAGAGACATATCTAGATATTCAACATGCTGATGCAAAAACTAAACTATTCTCATATTTTGGGGAACAACATTAACTTCAACCTCAGACATAGACATTACCAGTTCATAAGCAAGACAACAGAGTAGAACTAAAAGAGGGTTAACTATCGTCAACATCTCTCCTCTCTCTCGTCTCCCGCACACAAGCTACATTTCTTTTCAGAGGTAAAGGGCAGGTTAATTTGTTTTAATTTTAATAAATATTTTGTAAAAAAAAATTTTATACAAATATTTTTGCATTGTGGAACAAATAATCTTACGTTCCATTATTTCTTATGGGGACATATTGATACATGAGTGCTTTGGATTACAAGCACATTTCCAGAACGAATTATGCAGTTCTGAGACAAAATGGCGACCGAGATTCCCCTCACAATTTAAAGGTGCAGAGACAACACTGTTACATTTGACACGTGTGAGATTCATTTTCCCAGGCACGGTTATGGTTTTTGGCCACATGATGACAGCTATTAAGTAAAGTGGATTGGTATGCTTTACATTGCATATTTGTGTCAAAGGCATGTAAGACGCATTTTATCAGACTTAAGAACAAATCTGACTTAAGAATGTGCTCCTGGAATAGAACTTGTTTGTAAGTCGGGGACTACCTTTATCAAAGATTTTTTTCTACTAGGCTAAGAGGGAAATTCATCACTGACTCATATAGTTTCAACTGAAGAGCTGGACAGACATATTTGTCATTTTTTCTTACCAAAGACAAAAAGTATGTATGTTATTATACTGCATTTTCATACGTGCAAGGTTCTTATATTGCTTAGATACTTGTTTTCCAAGTGACTTTTTTAGACCTTTTTTAGACTTTTTATAGACTTTTTTTTATAGAGCGATCCTACTGTATATATGGGATTCCTTTATATGTTTCCTCTTTCCATGAAGTAGTATACAGTATGTCACTGTAGTTACTGCAATCATACTTCTTTATGAAATAATTAATCTCACTGTGTCAGTGATTCAAAAATATGTTTTGTGCAGCTACATATCAGGCCTACAATAATCAAGGACAAGGTTATCACCACAGGATACAGGTGCACACAGAGGATCAGGAAAAGCGTGATGAAAAAATTTCAATCATAAAATAAAATTCCTTTCTCTGAGGGTATAATTACTGCTGCCATTAATCTGCTAGAACCAGCACACAACAGCCGAGTTGCTAAAGCAGGATATAAATGTACACCCTAGACTAATATTATATATCCAGAGAGCTTATTCCTATGAGGCAGAAAAAAAATTAAACAATAATATAATGCATTTTCATAGTGTACATACATTTTGAGTGTATTTTACCACTGACAGGTTCTGTACACTATTTCATACTATTTAAATGTGACTGTATGTATTATAAATTAAAATAGTTTAAAATAAATTTTAACACTATTATGCTATTAAAATACTAATAAATGCATGCAACTTACTGCCAAATGCTGCATAGTAAAATAATTAAATATAAGGCAAATAAAAATTAGAGGATGCTTTTTTTAAGCAGATAATGTAAAAACACAAGAAAAGAAAGAATTATGCGTCTTGCCATGGTAATTCTATCCTATAGTTCAATATAAAATTCACTGGATTTAATTGCATTATTTAACAGGATTTGATTTCAGGGTCCCAGAAGACTGATCATGTGGAAGAACATGTAGCCTCGGATTGATACAAAGTAGTATTAGTATTAGTATTAGTAATAGTTATTTTTAATAGCCTCAAAAGCAGGGATGCCATGTGTTTGGACAAAGTGGTCAGGAGAGCTGGCGATGGACGATGGTTGGTATGGAGCCAAACTCTCACAAGGAAGTGGTGCATGCTGCCTTTTCCAAACAGAGGAGTGTGTTCAGTGGATGACTGCTGTCACAAAGCTGCTCAACTAACAGACTCTGGAAATTCTTTGTCCCTAGAGCCATTTGGTATCGCTCTTTAACACCTCTCTACAGGGGCATGAGAACTGAGAGATCTAGACTTAAAGCCCTTCTGTTATATACATCATTGTATTAGCCACATAACTCTCTTATGTAGCTTCAGGGTCTGCTCAGTTACTCTGACTATTACATTTTTTGCCATTACGCACAGACTCAGTTTTATTGTCACTTTCATGCTGTTCTTTGCACAATTTCTAAATTTCATTGCACAGTTCATACTATTTGCACTGATGTAATTTTGCTGCTCTACAAGCATATTAAAATAACAGGTTCTCAGTGTCATCAGATATTAATATTTATAGTTTTCTGAACTGATAATTTGCACCCACACTCGCGCCGTCTACATGATGTAAAAGAGATATGATTTATCAGAATAGGGTATCTGCTGCATAGTCCAGTTTTGATGCTCACATGCCCATTGTAGGCAATTTGGCAGTAGACAGAGGGCAGCATGTATCACCTTTTAGTGGTTTTAATTTTTATGGCTGATTGGTTTATAAAAAATTTAAAAAAAGACATTTTTGTCTAAATTCTTCCATAAGTCTGTTCATCTGTTCTGGGTTCAAAGGCTTGATTGTTAATTTTATGAGGATTATGATCATATTTGTGTACAACACTAGGATCAAAACCAGCATAACAGAATCTTTGTTGTTGTCATCAGACGAAAACTCTAAAGATTAAGTTTACTTTTCTGTTTTACCTCTGAAATCTTCAACAGAGGTGTACAGTGTATTTTCCTAGCTTTAGTTTCTAGTTTGCGTCTCAAACTGTTGGATTACAGAGTACTTAAGTCTTCTGAGAATATGAATGTAGGGCTATTTCCTTTGTTGCAAACCCTGCTGGCTGCTATCAGCATCTGTGAAAAATTTCTCTGAAAATGGATTCCCCTTAGTATGAATCAAGTCAAATCTACAACGTTCGCGATTATTCACGCTGGTCTCTCTAGGAACATTCTACCTATAGTGTTATTATTTTGCAGGCATGAAAATACAATAGAGCCTAAGATTATTGCTTCTCCAAGGCTTGGCAGAACTGTGTGACACTAGGATCTTGCAGTGTTATTATTCAAAGCTTTCGAGCCATGCAGTAAATTCTTCATGCTTAGCCATGATGGTGTGCTTGTTTTCAGAATATTTAACTAAAGTATATTACATCTAGTGTATGAAAGATAATCATTGTTTATCATGTGATTTTGTGTCTGTGTGTGTGTGTGTGTGAGTGTGATGCAAATATAATCAGCTTTCCTATCTTATTGTCCGTGTATTACATGTACTGTTAAGTACAGATTGTGTTAATTATTTAAGCATGTGGCATAAATCTTTTTAATCATTATTTATTCAATTATATCTGCTGTTGCTGTTGATTTGTTTGATGTTGATTATAATTATGTTATGGGTATTATAGAGGATACTGCTAGATGAAAAAAAAATTTCATATAAATTTTCATATGAATACATCATTTTCAACTTACTTGGCTGGGTTTTATGTGTATGAGCTTTAGTACAGCACTATTGTTGTCCATAATTTTAGTATTGTTGCATTTGAACAATCATATATATATAGTATCGGTCACAAATCTCCTTGTTCACACAGTTCACACAGGCTTCCTGAGCTAAGGAATTAGGCTGTGTCAATGATGGAAGGCTTTAAGCTTCATTACACAGAATGTGTCTGCATAAGCCACATTATATCTCCTGGGGGCGGCTTGGTACAGCTGTACCTAGACTGTGCTTGACACCCTTATGGCCAGACTCAATCTCTTTATTGATCACCAATTATTTACAATACAAGTCAGAATGAGATGTCTATATCTATAAAAAATAAAAAAAAAACACTTAGAAGGTGCACAAACCTGTATGGATTTTTTCTTATTATGTTATTCTGTCACATCCAGGAGTCTTGGCAGGTACTGTATAATGATGGCTCAACAGTTGCTGAAAGCCCGACTACATTCAAAAACAGCTAATAAGTATCATTATTCCAAGGAACAAAGTTTTATTTGCCCAAATTAGCAAAATGTAAAATACAATCAGCGCATCAATGCTTATGGTACAGTGCAGACCAGAACACAACAATGCTTATGATACTGCTGCATGCAATGCCTATAATAATGTCCCACTTACTATCCACAGTGAAACACCAGCTTTGTGGGCCTGAAGCAATATTACCACACAACTGTACAAAACTGCTCAATAATTCTCAGTATTTGATGCACTCATTAAAATTAGAGCATACTATGTTGTATTGTAGTGAGCATTGTTGGATTTTGCCATTTCATTAGTCATTAGTATATATTAGAGCATACTAGAACACAAACATATGTTTTGGATAGGCTGGTTGTCAGCATGGTTGTTAGTGGTGATAAAACATCACAAACTATGTATTTGGGCCCTTGGAGGTTAAAGTCATTAAATGTAGCTATTTATAAACATTTCTCTTATACAAATGTCACAGAAATTTTATATGTGATTCTATAAGAGTGGTTTTTGAACATTGCACCGATTTTTCCACATAAGAGCCTTTAACATATAGAATATGTGGATTTCCATTTCATCTGTGATCATATATTATTCAGATGTTTTGTGAAGAGTTACATGCAATTTCCGGACATCACATAATGAAATGCACTTCCATATATTCTTTTCATGTGATAACATATCACATATTAGTATAATCACATGAAAAATTCATGTAAAGAGGAAACTCATGCACATTTTATGCCCACGTACATGGTGTTCATCATTTAGGGTAATAATGTCAGAAAGCAAGATCTAGAAGAAATTATGTTCATATTTTATAACAGAGAAACTGCTCTAAATCTAGTCAGGTACCGAAACAGTTACAGTAAGTCAGAAAGCATGAGCAGAGCACTGAGAACGGAAGCCTTTTGTTTTCTGTTTCATTTTCTTTGATTAAAGCACACAAAAGCAAGCAGAGTTCAGAAGTCATTTTAACTGCTATTTTCTATAGGTTGCAATGAAAGGACAATTCTCCATAGAAAGCATATGATAAGGGTGCAATGTGCAGAAATACTGGACCACATGGACCTTCTAATGCAGACAAACACTCTTTTATTATTTAAATAATCGTTACATAGAATAATTGTGTTTACATTTTTGACACTGCTAAAAATAATTTCTGAAACTTTTTAATTTCATCAGAACTTAAGACAAGAGGCCCAAGGGGACACATACTGTAATATGCAAAGCACCGTGCCTTTCTTCTTCTTCTTCTTTCAAAAAAAAGGGTAAATATTTAATCAAAATCTATCGCTAGTCAACCTATACTGCATGTTCAACCTTGCTAGTTTTACTCTGGCTCCTCCAGTTTCCTCCTACAGACCAAAAACTTGCAGTATTGGCTGGCTGGCATTTCCAAACTGTCCATAGTGTAAGACTGGGTGTGACAATGTGCCGTGTGATGTGTTGGCATCCCATTCAGGCTGTACCCTGCCTTGTGGCCTAAATTTCCTGGGTTAGGTGGTGTACGTTTATAATAGGTGGATGGATGGATGGATGGATGGATGGATGGATGGATGGATGGATGGATGGATGGATGAGTAGATTTTAGGTTGTTTTTATGCATTATTTTTACAAGTTATAATCAAAACATACAGTATTTAACAGTTGTGGTTTAATCAAAGAACAAAGAACTACAGTCTACAGGATTGGAGATGGATAAAGCTGCATCGCATGCTGAGTTTTTGGTTGTTTGTTTTTGCTAACACACTAAGATTGGTTTAAATTACACAACTCACAAGTGCCTTACTTCAGCTCTCAGTAGATCAATACTGTTTCCAGTAATATAAAAACAAAGCACTTCCCTTTTCCAAATATAATACCAATATAAACCCTATTACATTTGGCAGACACCCTTATCCAGGTCGACTAACATTTTTATATCATTATACATCTGAGCAGCTGAGGGTCTTGTTCAAAAGCCCAACAGTGGCAATTTGTTGGTTGAGGGGTTTGAACCTGGGACCTTCTGAACTATCATCAACTAACCACTGAGCTACCCATGACCAACAATTTCTTTTTGTATTGCTGGTTTCACCTTGTTCTCATGCAGACTCAGAATCCAAATCTTTATCTTTATCTTTAATCATGAAAACTCTTCACTCAAAGGTATAAAATACAGGAAATACACATGGATGACACCATGAATATATCTTTGTGGATATGGCAGAGTTTATACTAATAAAGCAAAGGAAAGGAAGCTGAAACATCATTTGCTATAAAAGTTACACAGGACATAAAGTTTTGAATAGTATGTCTAAAACAGAGATTAGTGTATCACAAAAAGTGATGCAAAGTAATTAAGAGATGTGCTGATAGTTTAGCATAAAAGGTAAATTGATAGACTACATGATTACAATGTCTTACAATTAAAAAACAAACAACAACAACAACAACAACAACCTGTAAATTATCCAGTGCCTTGCTATGATTGTGCATTATATATTTACAGTACATTTTTAGGCATCGGCAGATATAGGTAGATCTCAGGTAAGGGATTTCCTTCTTCTGTCTCCCTGCTTTTGAGGGCTTCAGGTGGTGCTTTGATGTGCTACTGGTGGCACTGGAGCTGAAACATAGCCAATGCTAGACATATGGGGCTCTAACCACTAGCCAGGGAAGGCAGATGCTGTAAGACACAGATGAGACAAGTGAAGAAGTGGATGCATCTAAAATGGATTGGTTTTTACTATTTCATGAACAACACCATCTCTGTATGGAGATACAGTACAGCTCTGTCATGAAGCTGAGGCACTATACCGTAGGTGAAGAGAAATCCTATGAGAAGCTGGACAATCAGTACAAGCTAGTTTTAGCAAATGACAGTGTCAAACTCCAAAGATAAAGTAAAAGAAAGCTTTTTTGGTATGTCCCAGTATGAGGCACAAAAAATATGAGAGGGACTGAATGTTGTCCATGTATCAAGGGTAATGTTAAGGTAATAGCAGGTAAGACCTTGGGACTATCAATGTTAATTTTTAGAAGACTGGTGTTGAATGACAGGTGATGAAAGGATGGTTAATTTTGTATTTGTTAGGAACCTCCACCAGAGGTCACTGTTCATGTCTGTAGTTTTTGTTGGTCGACTCAGTTTCCCAGAAGGCACCTCGGTCAGGTGATAGGGCTCACCTGAACCGAGGTGGCTCATTAAACATCTTATAAATAGCAGTCTGTTCTGAGAAACTGGGTCGAGCGTTATATCTTATTACTGTCATGTGGGTGGTCCTTTGTGTTTGTTTCTTTGCGTTTATATTTTAGTTATATTGTTTTAAGCTGTGTTTTTTTTTAAGAGGGCTCTATTTTTGGTTTGCTTTATGTTCCCTTTGTGTAGATGGATTCATGGAGCTGCCCTGTTTAGCGTTTAGGCTGTGTCTCCTTGTGTGTAAGTACTGTTCTGTGTATCCCCAGTGTCTGCCTTCTTGTCTAGTTCTTTGTTTGTTGCTTACCTTTTCTGTTTAGGTGTTTGTAACCCCATGATCGCTAGCAGGGTTAGCCCCTAGTAGGGTTAGCATCCAGTAGGCTAGCCTCTAGTGGTTCTGGTTGCTAGTAGGTTAGCTGCTAGTTTGGAATAGCCTCATGGGTGCCCTGCTTCTTGTGTTCTGTTTCCTCTTTAGGTCCATACTAACTCCATTAGATACTAAGCCGGTTAGGTCAGCATCCTGTGTCTCCATATTCCGTGTAGCTACTAACACCACTGTCTAGCCCTGTCTCCTGTCTAGCCCTGTCTCCTGTCTAGCCCCCCTTTGTGTCTTTAGTTAGCTCCAGCTCCATGTTTCCTCATCCTCAGTCCCCTGTGTTCAGCTCAGCTCCTGGTTCCCGGGGTTCAGCTCAGCTCCTGGTTCCCGGGGTTCAGCTCAGCTCCTGGTTCCCGGGGTTCAGCTCAGCTCCTGGTTCCCGGGGTTCAGCTCAGCTCCTGGTTCCCGGGGTTCAGCTCAGCTCCTGGTTCCCGGGGTTTGTCTGAGTTTTTTATAATAAAGACACTTTCTGTTGAACCCCTCTGCCTGCTCTAATACATGCCCACGGCAACTACATCCGCCGGTCTAGCCAAACCACCACCTAGACCATGACAGTATTAATATATAAAGGTTACACTCATATAGGCATACCATTGAAATCTGAGATTATAATTTTTGAGATCCTCAAACAGTCCATAGACATACAGATTATGTTCATTGGCATTCCCAAATTGTCCACAATGTGTGTCCCATGATGGATTGAGACCCTTTCCAGGGTGTACCCTACATTATGCCAGAAGTACTGTAGTGTCTGAGAGCCAGTTTTATCATGGTACTTGATGGGATTTGCGAGTGCACAATACTGTTCTTCCAAGAAATATTACCGCTTTCGTCTCCTAAAACAACAGTCAGTTGTTACATGTATGTGATTCTATAAAATGAAAAACTAGAATACATAAATCCTACTACATTTGTAAGGCATTACATTTTGTATGTAAAATGCTATATAAATACTGATGAAGATGAAGATGCCTATCCATCCATACATGATCTACACCTCTCATCCTGAACATATCCAAGAGAACTTTGGCTTTGGACTCTAGAAGGAAACCGAAGTACCTTGACTGATATACAGCTGATCCACTGTAGCTATCACAGAGGTGCAGGAGTCGTTTCCTGTTTGCATATTAATGAATATCATTAGTTTTTTTTTTTTAACGATATAGGGATGATCCGAGGTGTCATGTCTGCCCTAGTAGTCCTATAGTACAAGATGGAAGTTAGAAATTTTAGAGAATTATAGGTTTAATTAACGAGGGACTCAAATTAATGAATATACATATTAATGAATGGTGCATGTCTATCATTAACTGAAATACATCATTTCATGGTATGTGCCCTAGTAATTTAAAAGGTTAAAAAAAATCACCCTCTAGGAAATAAAATGGCTAAGTAAGCAACATTTGCAGGACAGAAACCATCTGTCTCATATTATACTGTAGCTAACATTATTTTATTTAATCTTGTTCTTGTATTGTTCTGCTTAGAAAATGCTCTAAAGGAAAAGCTTATTTAGTCAAAAGAAGTTAGGCTATTGATAGAAGTAAGCAGAAGAATTATGCTTTTGTAAATCAATGTGGTGAGAAGTATTTTTAGCAGTGCACAAAATAATTTGTCACTAAGATTATAGTTACACCAGCAAATATTGCTGTAATTTTCTTGACTCCATTGGAGAAAATGCCTTTTAATATTAAGCTATGATAAATGAACAATTCCTCAGACACTATGTCTCCTCAATGCCGACTCCCCACCTGTTCAGCTATTTAATAATAAATATTTCCTGTAGCTTCTCTCTGCCTCTGGGAACTTCAACAGCATCAGCAGTTTTTATGAGTTAATTGACACAGGAGGGTTTTTTTTTTTTACCTTGGTGAACAGCATTATCCTGTAAGCTGAGAGAGTAAGCTGGAGATGCTACCCAAAGTGGCACTTGTTAAAAGTCGAGCAGCAGAATTTTGGATCAGCTGTAGTCGATGTAATGCTGCCTGAGAAACCCCAAAATACAAAGCATTATTAGCAAGTAATCAATGCGAGTGATGATAAAGACGTGGATGTCTATTTCAAAGTTCCTAAAGGATAAAACAGTTAAGTTTTAACCACAGCACTCATCTGTTCACATTTGATCAGATCTGATCAAATTTAAGGCCATGGTCAAAAATAACACCTAAATTTGACATTGTTGGTTTAACATACTGCTCCAAGGCTCCTACATCCAGGGGTGGAACTACCCCTGGCACCAGGACCGAATACCAAAACCTCAGTCTTTTTCTCATTAAAATTGTAAAAATTTTGGGCTAACCATGCCGTTATATCATTAACAGAGCCTTGACAGAATAGCCTTCCTTCTGTTTTAACAGGAGATAAATCTGACTATCATCTGCATAGCAGTGCAAGGAGATGCCATGTTTTCTCAGGATATAGTCAAGCGGCAACAAATACAACGAGAAAAGAAGGGGTCCAAGGATAGAACCCTATGGGACCCCATATGTCAGAGGAGCTGATGAGGACTCAAGATCTCCAAGACTAACAGAAAATGTTCTATCAATAAGATTGAAGGACTTAAACCAGTCTAGAGCTGTCCCCCTAATTCCCACCCAGTGTTCTAAGCATGACAGAAGTATGTCATGGTCTATTGTATCAAAGACAGCTGTTAAATCAAGCAGCAGAAGAATAACAGAATCTGTAATACAATAAATGTCAGACCCTTAACAAAGCTGTTTCAGTAATGTGAAGAGCCTTAAAGCCAGACTGAAAGACCTCAAGAATTTCATGCTCACTAAGATAACGTATTAGTTGTGTATATACTACCTTCTCCAGAATCTTAGACAAAAATGGTAGCTTAAAGATCAAGCTGCTATTTATAATATTTAAAACTATAGGACCTAGAATGGGAGCCAACACTTGTGGAGGAATGGGATCAGCAAAAGAACCTGCAGGCTTCATAATATTAATAACCTTTAACAGAAAGGCAATAGAAATGAAACTATCAACGAAACTATCAACGGAAAACATGGTTATTAACCTTATTTGATATAAAATAAACAGCTAAACAACAAAATCCTGTCATTTCATTGCATATTTAATAACTTTCATTGAAGGCACATGTTTTGCATACACATTTAAATACATTTCACTGAAAATATTAGATTTTTATTAGAATATGTAGAAGTTGCAGTTGCTGACTGTGGTGACATTAAACATACTGGAAGCGCAGACCTTACAGTCTAGAAGGATATCCCTTTAGTCTGTCTTCTCTCATATCTCTTAGAAACAATACATTTGCCTTGCCATTCAGTATCAAACCCACATCAGGTACCGTAAAATCAGCTCATCTGTCAGAAGTGCAGGTTGTTGGTAACATTTGATATTGTATTAAAGTAGGATCATCAGCTCATCAGCTGTTCTATCATCATATTCTTGACACAACACGCATTCTAAAGCTGCAGTACAATAAAGTTTGTATATAATTACTCATAGACTGCTCCTTTCAATACCAACAATGCCCACACATTCTATTTAAATCTCTATTTAAATTTAAAAGATATAAAATGTTGACTATTCAGTAAGTATTTTAATTATATATGTTTTGTTACTATGTATCTTCGTTATATTAACTTGTGTCAGTGGACAATATGTTTATAGATCTCTACTGACATCTGCTGGCTAAGAGCAGCTTTGCAAAATATATTTTTAAACAAACGTGTATAAAATACTAAGTCTGTGTAATAAGCAAACATTTAGAAACAAGTAGGAAAAAAAGAGGAGAAAAGTAAATTTTTTACATGAAAGATTTACTTCACCCAGAGCCCAAAAGGTAGAATGCTTGGATACACAATAGTCTGAAAGACAACTTTATTTGACTTATCAAATTAGGAAATTAGATTTTCGTTTATTGATAATTAGGCAAGTTTCATCCATTGATTACTCTTGATTTCAATTATGTATATAATATATTATATATTCATTCATCATGAAGTTAAAAAAGTCTATCTATCTATCTATATACATACAGACCAAAAGTTTGGACGCACCTTCTCATTCAAAGATTTTTCTTTATTGTGTTCTTTAGCCCAAACGCGTCTCTTCTGCTTGTTGCCTGTCCTTAGCAGTGGTTTCCTAGCAGATATTCTACCATGAAGGTCTGATTCACACAGTCTCCTCTTAACAGTTGTTCTAGAGACGTGTCTGCTGCTAGAACTCTGTGTGGCATTGACCTGCTCTCTGATCTGAGCTGCTGTTAACCTGCGATTTCTGAGGCTGGTGACTCGGATGAACTTATCCTCCGCAGCAGAGGTGACTCTTGGTCTTCCTTTCCTGGGGCAGTCCGCATGTGAGCCAGTTTCTTTGTAGCGCTTGATGGTTTTTGTGACTGCACTTAGGAACACTTTCAAAGTTTTCCCAATTTTTCGGACTGACTTTCAAGTAATGATGGCCAATCGTTTTTCTTTACTTAGCTGCTTTTTTCTTGCCATAATACAAAGTCAAACTCTTTGAATGAGAAGATGTGTCCAAACTTTTGGTCTGTACTGTATATATACTGTATGTATGTGTGTGTGTATATATATATATATACACACACTTGTACTCAATATGTAACGGTTGACAAAACTCTTTGAAGTTAGATCTAATAGCACAACCAAAACTCAAATGGTTAACCCATGTACATAACATAATTTGACACTTTATTTCATAGAATAACCTTGAATTTATTGAGTAAATGTAAAATTATATGATACATACAAAAAAAGGCAAGAAAGATGTATTTGCGTTAGCTGACACCATATATGAACATAAATGCAAATGCGTATACACTATTTAATTATGCGAAATGGATAGGTACCTTCACTTTCTCTTTTGATTTCTTTAATGGTAGATATTACACTCTAGTCTAGAATTCTATTCTATTCTATTCTATTCTATTCTATTCTATTCTATTCTATCTTAAATATCTGTAAATTATTGTGTGTAATAGAGTTACATGACCCAGTGGCTAATCCTTTGCACTCAAAAAGTCCCATAGACTTTACATTGAGACCAATATCAGCTATGACACCGGCTGTATCTATGACATGACAGGCTCTATGATGTCACCACAAGCACCACTCACATTTTCTTCAGGAGAAGTTAAAATGCAGATCATCACACAGATGCATGCAATGTTGGATGTTAGGGTCACTCTGTCAAGTTCACAACCTCACAACAGCTCTCACCTTGTGCTTTGACATCATAAAAAAGAAAGAAAATAAATGTATGCTTTGGATCATTTTAATGTTTTTTTTTTTTTTTTTTTCAGATAGCCCCAAGCACTTTTTTATCAGCACTAGGTGGTGCCCAAAACTATGTTATGGGTGTAAACATCTAAAAAACTGCAGCACAATGTTGAGTGTATAAGCTCTATGCATATATTTTAAAAGATTGTTATGAATAATTGTTGCTGCTGAATAATTTTCTCAAGTCTGTACTTACTTTGTGTCCTGCGATGGATTGGAACCGCATCCTGGGTCTACCCTGTCTAGTGCTTCAATTACCCCTGGGAAAAGCTGCAGGCTTCCCACGATTCTGTACAGGATGGCTACTGCAGCACATCTCATGTATACTGTACTTACAGTTTTTTTGGATTGCTTACACACTAAAATTAAACGTACTACACTATTAGCAAAACCTTACTCTCAAGAAGCAAAACATCAGCCCATATTTGCACAACTATATACACACAGTGATTTGCAAAACACTAAACACACTCAACATACATTACACACACAAATCTATCATGAAGTCACTTCCTTGCAATACCAAAGCACTGACTGTCAAATTACCGCACCGTCCAAACAATTGGTTCAACACAGTCATCAGGTGTACAAACACTTGTTTGCTTAATTGTAGACACACCAATCAGGTGTTTAAGCACTATAAAAAGCAGCAGGTGAGTTCATTGGTCTTCAAGTACAATGGAAAGAGTCAGAGAAAGAGTAAGACGAGGAGGAGGAGGAGGACGAGAAGGGGGAGGAGGAAGGGGAGGAAGAGGAATCAACAGAGGAAGAGATGGAGGCCATGCTGGAGGTAGAAGAAGAGGAAGAGGAAGACAAGAAGGTGCTCAAAGAGGACCGAATCTGACAAATGAGATGCGCGCAACACTGGTTAACCACTAGTGTTGACCAAATTACTGTACTATTTTTTACTGTTTTTTTTTTCTACATAGGATTGAGGGTCAGGAACGACAAGGGGGAAGGTCTCCTATGTTCAGAGAACAGCAAGAGAGGGAGATAGTAAACATGGTTTTGGCCAACAATGCTATAACACTCAAACAGCTCCAAGCTAACATTGTCAATAACATGACAGTTTCAACAATATCCATCAGGTCTCAATATCAACACTGGCACGGATCCTAAAAAAAAAAAAAAAAATATTCTAATGAAGCAAATTTATCAAGTGACTTTCGAGCGCAATTCCGAAAGGGTGAAACGACTGCGGCATGATTATGCAAAGGTATGTATTCACTTTAGCAGTGTGATCTTGCATACGGTCTCATAATCTTTTACTGTACTGTAATATGTATACTAGAGCTACACTCAACTACACAATTTTGCCTGACACTGTACTTCAGGTAGTTTTACGAATGGATGGAGAGAAGATCCAGCATGAGTTCATTTACGTAAATGAGGCTGGGTTCAACCTGACGAGAACACGAAGGAGGGGAAGAAACGTCATTGGCCACCGGGCAAAGTGGGGGAAATATAACACTGTGCAGCCATTACACAGAACGGGGTCCTCCACCGCCATGCCCATATGGGCCCTTACAACACAGCCCTCATACTGACATTCTTGGACCAATTGCACAACATAACAGCAGCAAATCAAATCGATCATATGCAATACATTGTTGTCTGGGACAATGTGTCTTTCCATCGCTCTGCTCTGGTTCAGAGCTGGTTTCAGCAACATCCACATTTCACCGTCCTATATCTTCCACCATACTCTCCATTCCTCAACCCTATATGAGGTGGTAGGTATATGATCTCCGTCTCCAGGCTGAGGTACCCCTCATCCAAGTCATGGAGGAGGCCTGTGACCAGATGGAGGTAGCAGCAATTCAAGACATCTTGCTAATGACAACATTGCCTGCGATGTTGATGAAATTCTCTGGCCAGATCCAACTAGGCGAAGAGACAATGTCTAGTGTTTTTTTTTTTTTTTTTTGTGACAGTAAACTTACAGTACAATATGTAAAGTGACATGTTGTTACAGTACTATGAATCTCCATGTCAACATTTTGGGTATGTTGAGAAATAAATGGGTTTCTTCAGTGTGCAACATTGGTCTTGTGTAGTGTTTGGTGGATTTACTTTATATTTGTACTTGGTTGATGGTAGCTTACTCTAATCATAGGGAAGTAGAAGTGCTAAAAGTGTTTTAGGTTTATCACAGCAGAGTGTAACTCGTGCAAACAGAGTATAGTAAATGTGAAACGTGTGTGTCTTATGGTAAAAAAGTGTGGTTTGTAAACATAAGTGTATAGTTTTTACAAGAGTGTTTAATTATGCAAAGGATCTGAAGTGTTTTGCTAATTGGGTGTTGTGTTTTGAAAACATGGTCCCTGTTTTGAAAACCGTGCTTAAGCAATCTAAAAAAACTGTAAATGCTACAGTACAGTATATCATGTTTACATAGTGGTATTGTGAATAGTCTTGATAAGCTGAGTAAAAATAAAAACATACTAATCAATTAACTGATCCATTGATTGATTAAATGATTAACAGAGGGCCTTCCCTTGTGTGTTCTGCATTTTTCTCTCTGTTCAAGACCAATAGAACACTTCAAAATCCACGATGCCACTGGAATAGGTCCGTGTACGTATTCACTTCATATGCAGTGTGCCCTTGAATAAAATTGCTGTATTACTTTTAATATGGTCGCCCCTGCTGCCAACCACGTTATGTCACAAAAATCATTATTTTTCATTCATCTACAAATCTGTCAGTCCCATTTTCATTGAGACATAGCAGCAAGGACAGGACTGTGGTAATAAATAACAATGAGCCATGACTCGTTATAATCCTAAGCTAATTTTTATCGTTTTTTTATTTTATTTTATTGTATTTTGGGTTAGAAGTATACGGATGAGGATTGTCAACTGCTCCTCTGTATCCAGTGTGCGTAGAATTTAAAACATGCATAACATATACACCAATCAGCCTGTAGGGAATATTTAATTTCTAGTGTGTTTCATGATGAACTTTTCTGTGTGCATGAGAACAGAGTGTTTTCTTTCTTGACCTCGACACACTGCGCTATCAACAAACCCTTTCCTTAGTATAATCTATGTTTAAGGGCATCTCGACACACTGCGCTATAAACAAATATATTTTCTTATTATAATCTATGTTCATAATTGCAGAACTGCATCCAAACTCCTGTCCTTCTCCACGTTATCTTTTAAAAACATTCCAGACCATATGTACTGTAACCTTTTTTTTTTTTTTGGTGCTTTTGTGTGTGTGTGTGTGTGTGTGTGTGTGTGTGTGTGTGTGTGTGTGTGTGTGTGTGTGTGTGTGTGTGTGTGCATATATATACTTATGTCTTCCACAATAAATTTTGAACATCTCACTGAGCACTGACTTGTGTGTTTCATTGAGGGGGTTCCCTGGATCCAGACGGGTCAGCAGAATACGGGCGGAACACTGAGCAGACCAAAGGGGGTCTAACGAAACCAAGAAATCCTTACACAGCCATAACATTAAAAGCGCCTTGCTAATATTTTGTAATTACATTGTGTAATAGGGGTAATGATACGGGTGATAAATGTACATAGATTGTATTGAATGCTAATAAAAGACCCTGTGTGCCTTAAACAGAAGGTTTAAAATGTATAGGCTAATTCATTAAAACACTGGCAGGGATTCCATTTGAGGATTGTAGCAACAATTAATTTATCACTTGAGAACCTTACAGAATACAGTATATTGCATTTAATTGGAGTGTATCTATAGCGTGTGCCTTTGAGGGAACTTTAGAAACCTAAAACAGTGTATTTCTTTCTCATAAAGTCTTTCAAACAGTAGTAGTGCAGTAAAAAATACTGTAGAAACAGCTAATAATGTCCATATCATTTATAACAGGAGGAATATATATTATTATATATACTGTAATTGGGAAGAATCAAATATGCCAGATAATAACAAATTAACTACAGTTTATTCATAAAACTGTGAATATATACTAGTTTTACACTATGGGTAATGAACTAATGGTCACCAAAAATACATATAAATAAAATAAAACATCTTGATAAAATAGGCACAAGATAAAAGCTATGTAGCTCTTTTATTGTTTTGAGTAAATTATAATACAGATAAAGAAATAGACTAGGCGAGTCCTTGCATTTATTAACATAGCTTTAAGCAACATCAGATGAATAACAACATCTATCCTTTTTCACCGTACCAAAAAGAAAAAAAAACATGTGGGCACTACTAAGTATCTCCTTACTGCTGCCACAAGATTAAGGAGGATACATTTCAGACAGGAAACAATCAGTCTTTGGTTAATTGTTCAACAGAAGGTGTGCAGACATCTACAGTATAAATGCAGAGGTTTTGGCAGTTTGCTGATCTGGAGCATTTAGGTGTGTGTTAACACAACGCCAAGAGGGGAAAACGTATGCTACTGTTGCTACACATCAATCTGAAAAAGGTTATAAAACCATTTCCAAACAATTTGGAGTTCACTATTCTACAGTGAGAAAGGTTGTTCACAAGTGGCCACTCTTCCCAGTAGTTGATGTCCCAGCACATAAACCTCAATATCAGATCGTCTAAATGCTCAGAGAAAAAAAACAACAACAACAAAACAAAAGCAAACTAAGCTTCACTGAGTATGTTAAATGTTTAATGCTATAAAAGCGTAATTAGAAAAAAGACTGAACAATATGGTTTGTTTGGAAGGGTTGCCTCTTCTGTTAAAATAGAGCATGGAAGCCTGCCTGAGGTTTACAAAACTGCAACCGGAACAATGTCCTATGAACAGATGAGACCGAAGTGCAGTTGTTTGGCCTTAATGGCTAGCAATATGTTTGGGGAAAACCAAACAGCATTCAAAAAACACCTCTTACTCACTGCCAAGCGCGGCAGTGGAATGGTGATGCTTTAAGCTTGTTTTTGCATCCTCAAGATCCGAGCAGCTTGCATCATACTGTACTATTTCAATTCTATCTTATTAGCTACCTTGTACATATTGTACATTTTCCAGCAAATGTTTTCTATATTTCTATAATTCTCATATTTTATTTCTTTATTTGAATACTCTATTTCCCATTTGAAATTTTACGTCACGGGGCGGTCTTTCATTAACTTACTGTACATTGAAATTACCTCATAAAGGTTTTCCATGATTGTATTGACTTGACCCTGAGCTCAGTTAGGGGGATTTGGCTCTAGGCCAAATGTGGCATGTGGACAGATGTTAATTGCCTGCAATTTCCCTCTTAAAATGTGTGGTTGGTGGCCAGCTGGCCAACACTTTGCAATTTTTCCTTTCATCTGACCGGCGGTGGAAACACAGTATACAGTAGGTAAAACTAGAGGAGCGTTTTATTTTGTTTGACTAGACCTGCAAATGAATTAACGGAATAATACTTCGTCATGGCTACAGACACAAAGCGCAGACTTGACAGTGTGAGTGGGTGATTTCAAAAGAATCGGAAAACAACTATTATGCTTTTTCAAAGCCATAGCTAATGCTTTATTTGTCAAGAGACTGTTGTAGTAATTTTGGAAATTTAAAGTCTTAAGACAATTTAAAACAAATTAAAAAAAAACAAACAGAGGTAAAGATAAGCTGAGGATAAAATTTTACTGTCAGAATGTCATCATTCTTGTGCTCTTAGGTCTATACGGCAGTATTCAACACTACTGAATTAGAATATGTGAAACACTTGGAGCTCTGCTGTGTACAGCACTAACATATTCTATATATTCTGAAATCTTTTTTCTTCCTGTCCACTTGCTGGATAACTTTTTCCCCTCATGTTTCATTAATTAAGCACAGAAAGCTCATTTAAAAAGCAAATAATGCTTAATTATAAATGAACTCTTCTCCTTTTTTCCCTAAGTATTGGGGCTATACAATTTGTTCCAAAAAAAATCATTAAGTATTTGGACACACATTGCAATTGTGATTTAAAATGTGATATTTAACTATTAAGTGTACCATTTTGTGTTCAAATACATTTATTTTGTCCAAGAGCAAAAATTGAACATGTGATCTCATTAGGAGTATTTTGCGAATATTTATATCACCTTAAAATTATATATATATATATATATATATATATATATATATATATATATATATATATATAAATAAACGATTGACAAAAACTATATAAATTCCTGACTATGTGCACATTGCCTGCAATAAATTCCATTTGTAGTATTAATTGTGCAGCACTAATACTTACCAAGAGGAAGTAAATATTGAGGGAATGATATGGTATGCATTGTAGAGATTGACAGCTGGCAAATATACTCTCTTCGGATTTAACTGCAACCAATATATCAGGCCACACAGGCCTCAGGCACTCTCATATTGCTGCGAAATTTAGTGACAGCCACACTTTCACTATGATAACATCTGAACAAAGGGCCACACTCATACTCTATTGTGCACTCTTCATTCTAATGTATATTCATTCAATATTTTATAATGTGAATAGGGACAGTGTTTGAATTTGACATGCAGTATTTATACAGAGATTTGGTATAAATGCTGATACCATTTATGTGTATATGTGTGGGGGCATGGTATGTTTTCTTTATTTTGCTTTATTTGTACTTTTTGTCTACAGACTGGGAGAATTCTTATAAATGTGTTTTCTGTCTTAACGCCATGAGGCACTGATGTGTCTTGATCACTACTTTTGAGCACATCCGCGTGTTCTTTCTATCCTATGTGTGTATCTCTGGCCTTGGTGATTAAATGCCCCATATTGAAAATGTAAGGGGCTTGCTGTCACACTGGCTAAGTGGCTACATTAATGAATTGCACCCCACTGAGCGCGGTCTCATTATGGAGGGATGCCTTCACAAGGCAGAGCTCTAATGTGGACTGCTCTGTCAATAATGACTGTGTTTTGCCAGATTCTGTCCTTTTTAAAGCTTTTTCTGCTTCTGAAATATTTCTTTTGCTTTAAAATTTTGGCACATTTGTCATAAGTCAGGTTGAATTTAGAGCAACAAATCTTTCACCCCTCACTGAACTGTGGCTTTCACCCAACACAATAATATTCAGATAAAGCTCTATGAAATTTTCGTCCATAAAATGTATGTGATATTCACAAAGCAGTGCGCACCTTTCTAAGTACACCAAGTTTTATTTTGCTAACCAACGTTTCCTTAAACCAGTCGGTCAACGCCAGTGTACTTTTTTATTAGTTAGCCTCAAAAGCAGGAATGCGACATGTTTAGACAAGGTGGTCAGGAGAGCTGGTTCGGTGTTTGGTTTAGAACTAGACTCCCTCTGAAAAGTGCTGGAGAGGAGGGCATTAAACAAAATGCTGTCCATTACGGTCAACCGCGACCACCCACTACACATGTAGTTTTTTTTTGCAAACAGAAAAGTATATTCAGTGGAAGAGTTCTGTCACAAAGCTGCTCAACTGACAGCCTCAGGAAATACTTTGTTCCCAGAGCCATTTGGCTTTTCTACACCTCTTTACAGGGGCATGGGAGTGTGGAATGGGAGATCTAGGCCTAAGGCTCTTCTGCTATATATACATCACAATGCTACCCACATAACACTCTCATCTGTTAGCTTCATGGTCTGCTCACTACTCTCAGTATGACATATTATGCCAATATGCATAGGCTTCAGTTAGTGTCACTTTCATGCTGTTCTCTGCACAGTTATTACTATTTGCACTGTTGTCACTTAAATATAAGTGCACATCAAAGTTGTACTGTATTTCACTTCATTTTACTTGTTAGTATTATCCATTTATGCCTTTTTTTATTATTAGATTTGACTTTGTGATGCAGTGCTGGTCCCAAGCCTGGATAAAATGAGAGGGTTGCGTCAGGAAGGGCATCCGGCGTAAAACCTGTGCCAAGCTTGTGTGCGGACTGGATGGTCTGCTGTGGCGACCCCTTGCTGGGAGCAGCCGAAAGACCAACAACAGCATCTATCATGTAGCTTATGTTTTTTGTTTGTTTTTGGTTAGCATTGCACTAGTAACTTTTGGTCAGCTCTCACATTTAACCTGTGTCTACTTACTATGTACTATATGTAAGATATACGTACAGTGTATACAGTACAGTGTATACAGTTTCAATGAGTGTTGACTCCCTAAGGCCTTCTGACATTAAATAAATGATGCCATGAATCAAGATTGATAAACTACAGTAAATAGCCATACAGATTTTAAAATACAGTAAGTAAGCATATTCTTTCCCTTGATATTTCAGAACAGAAATTGCCATATTTCAGAACAGTTTCTGAAATATAGCAGCCTGTTATATGGTTTATTGAACCCAAGGATCACCTGTATGATTGTGTCATTGCCATGTTAAGAGGAAAATCAGTATGGTGGCACCGATGAGTTCATTATACTGTATTTAATTTCTTCTTTATTGTTGGTGATGGTCTGCCCATGGATTTGAGGTGGAATAAAGCTACTAGGTTTAATAGATTATTAATAGTGTATATTAGTATTTGTTTTATTAGCAATGTTTGAATATGTGGGTGTTTGTACAGGTATGTAAGTGTCTGGAAATGGGGAACACATATTTAATAGACTTTGATTGGATAATTACTGCAATGTTTCATCTGGAAAAAAATATTTTAACCTTAAATAGTGCAGTATGTGGCTTCAACAGACATTTCAGGAAGCATATAAAAGAGCACATCAGAAGGGAAGTGCATAAAGTGATGCAACATTGCAATGAAATTAAGTCACATGACTATCTGAATGATCAGGTTACCCTGTTACAGTATCAATGTTTTTTTTTTCTTCCATTTCTTCCTCACTGAGCCTGGTAAATTTTTAAGTCCATGACAGAACAATTAGAAGAAGACTGAAACAAACACCTCATGCCACTGTCAAACATCACAATGGAGGGTTCATGATTTGTTTTTGTTTTTTGCAACCACAGGACCTGGGCACTTTGCAGTTATTGAGTCGGCCATGAACTCCTCTTTATATTGGAGAATTCTAGAGGCAAACGTGAAGCCATCTGTCTGACAGCTAAAGCTTGGTCAAAATTAGGTCATGCAACAGGACATGGTCTGAAGGACAACAGTAAATGGCCCCAAACAATGTGAGAGACTGATGAAGTCATACAGAAAATGATTACTTCAAACAATTGCTGCTAAAGCTGGATCTACAAGCTATTGAATCAAGTTATTGAAACAATTTATTGAATTAAGTTAATAACCCAGCACTACAGAATCACTGCCTTTCATTTATCAGAGTATGACTTCAAATTTCTCGCCACACTTTGGCACCTTAGCCAATTATATGCCTCTAGTGAACCAACTCGAGGCTGACTTTTAAAGAACTCCTCATTGTGACTGTATAAATACAATTGCTTTAACTGGACATGCTTCATACATTTCTTTATTTGTTTCAGTGTTGCCAGTCTTCACAGTCTATTGACTAGCTCACGCTCTAAATAACCTCCATTTTATCAGAGAAAAAAGAAATATTTTGTCATTATATATTGTGTTCATAATGAATTTGTCATGGAATAAAGCTACTGATATACATATTGATTATGTAGTTTATTGACATTTATTGACAATATCACCTCAAGCATTACAACAACAAAAAAAAAACTTTATTTACTTTATTTAAACAAAAAATTCCCTTTCATATAAAGAGATAATGATAAGTATTTATAAGTTTGAGGGGGTCAAAAAAAGGGGGGGGGGGGGTTGTTGGGATATTTCACCGTAATTTGATAATGTCTGTTTTCACTCCATAGGAGGATGTTTAATTGCCATTGAAGACATATGTACACTAATTTCCATGCAATTTTATCTATGAAACAGCCTGCTGGGGAAGCTTACACACACAGGCACATGGAACATGGCACGTTGCACAATGGCAGTCAAAGAGATGTTTGGACTGATTATTTATTAATCATTAATTATTCTTTTCTTTTTTTAAAAATTGATAAATTATTAAATTATTATTAATTAAGTAAAATACGTACGCAAAATTAAATAAGGATCAGTGAATGAAAGTAAATGATCAGATTGTCTGGGAATAGAGAACGGCAAGGACATCAGTATATACACCAAACAGCCTTAACATTAGCACCACATACTGTAGCATTAACATGTTACCATTTATCACTTACGAAAAACATGGTCACCAAAGGATCATCCATGCCTGCAGATACAAAAGACTAGCCCGTCCAATCTGATTCCAACATGCACAGGGCCCAGCGGGCAAAGAGCCCAAGGTTGCCAGCTCAGCCTCTAAACTCCCCAGTTCTTAATCCAATCAAGTACCCATGGGATGCGCAAGATAAGCATGTCCCAATCACATAACAGTTACAAGAGTTTTGATTATACCTTGCCTAGTAGAAAATGCTGTGAACTCACAAACATCAGCAAATGTTGCTAAAGGTATCGTTCGTGATGCATCTTCCTTGCCTAGGTGAGTGATGGGTCAGTGAAAAATGGTGCTTCATAAATGATATGTTTTCCACATCAGTTGTGAAAATAGTTATGGCAGTTGATTTTACAGCAATCATTCATTATTTCCCATGTTTTTAAGTTGAATAATATAAACACCTCTGTAACGTGTACCTCCACTAGTATTATCTTCTTATTCTCTATAAATTTATCATGATCTGCTCCTGGTTTTATTGTTTACACACTTCTTTTTTCCTCCAAGTTGTGGTCCATCTCCCACCAACCAAAATATATATTTTTTTGGTTTTGGATTTGTTTTTGTTGTTTTTTTTTTTCAGTTTTGTTATTTTGTTTAGCACTTCTTGGCCACAGTAAAATTGCCATAAACTGCTCCTACCTTTTAACATCCCTACGTTCAACCACGACACCTGATCTCTGTGAACTCCTACAGTACAGCCTGTAAGTATGTTAGTTTTTCTAAACTTAAATGTTTAAACCACCTGGGCCTTCAGCTTCAAATCTCATTCTGCCTGCAAGAAAATGTTGGCTACTCACTCCTCACTAGCTTAAATATTCCTGCTCAATCCTTTACCATCTTTTGCAATAAGCATTTGAAAATCTTACCTCGTGTCCTTGCATTTAGGTCACTTTGTGCTAAACCGTTACACCATGAATACTGAGCTATATGGTTGTGTATGTTTGTTTATTTCACCAGCATATTTAATGTATCCTTTCTACTGCTATCTTTCTTATGCTCCAAAAATAACACTCATTCATGTGATCTCACATTCAACCTGTTTACAAATGGCAGTGTGTGTCCTGACTCCCCAGTATGTGGCCCTGGGGATATATATACAAAATGTATGATTTGCATTCTGCATTTACATACATTCTAAAACATGGTTCTAAGGCTCTGAAGACATAGTTTCCCTTATATATTCTAGTGCATGTACAGCATATTATTTCTTAGTTGCGACGAAATTTTATCAATTTGCTCCTTTAAAATTACTTGTAAAAAAAAATTCATGTGCACATGTACAGTAGGTAGCATTATTCCATATATTATATACTATACTGTGGTTGTGTGTTTGAAATTTTTAATTAGAGATTGAATACTCAAGAAATCATACCAACTATTACCAACAAATAAAGTCTTAGTATATTTATCAAAGCAGGCTTGCATGACACCAAGGATTATTCTTAAAATGCAATTTTAAAAAGAAAATTTTAAATTTTAATTTATGTTTAGCTGAACAAATGCAACAAAGAAATGTTTCTGTTGTTGCTTAATTTTAGTTTTCATGCAAGAAAAATAAAATTAATGACAGTTTCAAACACTGAAAGTTGACATCTTCTGAAAGGTCACAAACTTCATAAACTATTCCAACAAGAGGTAGCACTAAGATGGGTAAGTGCAATTCCAACCACCTTAATAAAATTTAACTAAGATGACTTAACTGACTGAACTGACAGAAACACTTGATCTTTCAAATCACTTGATAAAAGAATAGCCTTAGGCCTTAAGCCAACAACAACAACAACAACAACAACAAAAAAGAAATATTAAAACAACCAATTCATAATGCTCATAGATAAATCAGTTTAAAGTTCTTCAAACACATGCCAATCAGGTCCAAAGGTCACCCTTCTTCTTGTTTCAAGTAAATTTAAATTTAACCCAGTAAAGTAGGACAATTATACCCTTTGGGCTTTGCCTACATATTTACAGGTATTTTAGACAGAACTTTAAGCAATTAAGTAATTCAAATAATTTTCTCTTTTGGTTGTAAAAAAAAAAATCATAGACTTTCTTTGCCATTACTGAACCACTAAATATTTCATTGTATATTTAAGCATCACATGAGAAGAAGTAGAGTTAGACTAAATATCAGCATGGCTCTGATACGGTCATAGGCACGAGCGAGGGCAAAGCCTTAATGTCAAAGATATCACAGTTAGAGGAGTTCCACAAACACCATTTATTATCGACAAATTATGATTTGTTTGTTTATTTAACCAGCTATTTTGCTCTGCCAACACATATCCAATTTGCTACTGGCTAAACTATCTAGCCGCAGCTAACAGCCAAAAGGTGAGGATTAACCATGGAGGTGGTGGAGGGTCCTTTACTTGATATTCACACTTATTCCGCTTTAGAATATCAGCTAACTTCTGGGTTCCAGAGTTGAATCCCAAATAGTGTAAGAAAATGGAATGCTAGTGCTCTGTGGTGTAGTATCCCCCGTTCCATACACACTGCCCTTGGTTATTGGTTAGAGCGAGATTTGGCATTCAACCTTGTGTTAAAATCTACGTAGCTTTGTAGCTCATGTTAGCCATGAACAAAACAACACAGACAGTTCAGAGACAATACAGGAAAACTTAGGCTACATTAACATTACCAGCCTGAAGTGACTCAGTTACTCAATTTTTACACTAATGTGACACAAATCTGCTTTTTTTTTAGGGCTTTCAAAGGGGTTTTTCAGGTCATATATCAGTATGTGGTCCTAAATCGGAAATACTGTATATCTGATATGTACTGTAGTTAGGCGACCTACCTATCTACTATATATATATGATTAAACATTTTATTGCTGTTACTGCCTATTATCACCACTTGGGGGAATCCCTCTCGTTCAATCAGATTGCTTAGTCATAACTAACTGTTCAAGTAATTTGAATCTATCTGCTGTGCCAACATGCTGTCCTAGTGTTAAAAGCTGAAAATTATAATTTGGTATTTATCTGTACATTGTAGTATAAATAAATTAAAGCAATAATGATAAATTAACATTTTCATGTGTTTACACAGCTTCACACATCACAATTGGAGCTTGTATGATTGATGTGCTGCGTGACTAGAAGTAGATCTGTAGATCCTACAGAAAAGGATTGCGAGTGCGGTGACAGAAAGCACATCAAAGAGCAAAACATAAATAACAAAAAATATAGAAATACTAAAAATATTTCAGTTTGTGTTAAACTACCATGAGCTACAAGTTTGTTAGTTTATGTCTGTTAATACAATATTGCATCTCTACAATATAATTTAGTTAAAACTACAATAGAAGCAGGTTTATTGCTCATGCATGTGAATGCAGTTTGGAAAGCTTAACTTTATTGTGGTTTAATACATCAAAAGAACTCCAGCTGCTAAATGAGTCCTCATTTTCACATTACGTACTTGCAAGGTGCCTCACAGAGATCCATACAGCTTCCCTCTGTACCTAGCAGTAAGTGTGTAAAAACCTATTTTAAATGAACACCAGTGAAGCAGAATGGCCTTGCCTTTGTTATATCTTTGAGGTATCTTTAAATGCAATTATAGTTTTTATTACTGTAATGTGTGTGATTAAATGTTAAACTGGAAGAAGGCAGTAATTCTAGAAATTTCACTTCATAGTAATCATAGAACTCTTGGTTTAACTGGCAAGATAAATGTAAAAAAAAAAAAAATAGATCCATATATTAGTGTTAAAAAATTCACAAGGAGTGCCACACAATTTCCTTCCTTGTACTTTACCTTATCGCTGCTGTTGATTTTCTGTTAGCTTCTTTTTTTTCGCCCACATCACTCGCCCTACACTTTATAACTTGTCTCTCCTGTCACACCATATTTTATGAGTACATAATCCTGCTACACTTGGGTATTTCTTCCAAAGTGTTCCTGACATCTCTCTCTCTTTCTCTCTCTCTCTCTCTCTCTCTCTCTCTCTCTCTCTCTCTCTCTCTCTCTCTCTGACATCCTCTTGTTGCAGTGTTTCAGTGTGTCCCCAGGATGATTTATGTAGTGCAGGGCCAGTAGACTTGTGATTGCAGCAAATCCTCACACATGCCCATGACCCTACAAGAGCTTCACAAATCAGAGCTCTTCTTTAGGGCTACAGTGTTTTACTGCCCATTGTTGCACATTTAACAAATTTCATCATCATCATCATCATCATCATCATCATCATCATCATCATCACCCAAGCATTACTCCCAAACGCTTATGCTTTTTTCATAGGTGCCATAGGTGGCAAATATGGATAATAGACATTAGAGAAGTGGAAAATATCTCGTGTCTGTATGAAGTGGCCTTAGTGTAGCTTTGCACTCCTAAGATATCAGTTATAACCATGAGCTACCTTACCAAAAATTAACACTGAAATCTGAAATAGTTCCACTGTGTTTATCTCTAGTTTGGATAGCCAGCTCCTTTGAGCACATGTTTTCAGCCCAGCTGGCTCTCCCAGTCTGCGTGTCTTGTCCTTGGTTCTTGTGGTTTTGTTTCCTTTCCACCCACTCACAAGCTGTCATCAGTCCAGTCACTAAGCCCTGCCAGACACACTCGCACTTCATCAGGTGCTCATTCCTCCAGCTCACTCAATCTTTTCCTGCAGCTGCTCTGTCTGACATTATGCTTACTTATACTCAACATTTTGTCTCAAATCTTGTGCATTTGAACTCACTGTCAGTTTACTTAATCTTTATTATATCTTACATCTACAGTCACATCATTTTGTTATTTTGTTAATTATCAGTGTATTATCAGCTTTATCATAGCAGACATTGCTTTGGGAAAAAAATTGCTCTGCCTAATTTTGTCTAAGCAAAAAAGTTCAGTTTTAGTATTAACAGATAGCATCTTTTCTTGACTGCTTGTGTAATATACTACTAATAGCCATTTCATGCAATACTGTGAATATAAAATGAGTAACAAGTGTGTCAAATCTGTATTTAATACATTTTCATAATATAAAGCTTTTTATATAGTGCATTTTTTGTAATATATTGGTTAATAATTTAAATAATAATAATAATAATAATAATAATAATAATAATAATAATAATAATAATAATAATATAAGATATAGTAAATAATAATATAATTTGTACATTAATAAACAATAATATCATTTAACATTTGGTAATGCTCACTTGTAGAGAACAAGTTTTAAGAATTTATAAGGGAATTTTGGTACATGTAGACTATGAATTAAAAGGATAAAGTTCAAAATGCAGATTTTTGCTAGGATTTAAATCATATGATTATGATGGTCAGTAAAAACCATACCTGACCATCTCATCCATATGTGGTCCTTCCACTAAGTATTGCCACAAAGTTGGAAGCACACATTTGTCCACACTTATCTTTTTATGCTGTAGCTTTTTCCCAACTACATTGTTTATAAATCCCGGTACGAACCTCAAACTCTCCCAAAATAGCATGACTTGTATTTTAAAGAAAGGCAAAGATATTAGAGCAGCAATGCTCCATGGATGCGGTGGATATTCAATAAGCACATATGATTGTAATAGTAAGATGTACACAGTACATGAAGTCATACAATTCATTTCACCTCACAGGCCATGCTCTTCAAATAAAGACAAATTGATTGTATGTCATTAGCATTACCTCCAAAGCTTATTTACCTCCTGTTATATACTATCATCGATCACGCCTGCCCTGTGGAGTGATGACTAATAATCAGTGCAATAAGCCCAGAAATCTGCAGCAGTCTAAAGACATATGGACAACTTTTTGTGGACATATGGACAACTTGAAATTGATGATCCTAAAACAAACGCGGCATTTGAAACTGGTTCCCTACAACAGAACCCACAGCACCACACGCTTGGCAAGTTGTAGCTGGAGCAGTTTGGTGATGCCGAATCAGCATTTTTGTTGACCGTTTGTTGCTCATCAGTGGAAACATATAGACAAGCTCATAACTGTCTGCTGTATCTACAAAAGTTGAATATAAAATCCATTATGATGTACCACATCATGGTAGTTGGCATTTATCTGGGGGCTCATTTAGTTGCTACATCCTTTCTGAAAGGATATGGGGTGTCTTTCATCATGAGATAACCCCCTTATCCTTATCAGTTGAAATTATATTTCTGAAAGGATCAAGGGTGTCTTTCAGCATAAGACAACCCTCTTTTCGCTATCAGTTGAAAAGAAATTAGTGCCTCTAAAACTGCACTTCAGCAAATGTATGACGTGAAGATAGGTTTGCCAGGTTTGTTTAGGTAATAAGATAATTTGGGCATGGCTTTATTGCTGACCCCAGGGTTTCTGCCCAGACAGACCCTGCGGTGTTCCATGAACATAAATGTGTAGAATGAAGCCCAGTACTCTAAAGTAATATTTGGACCAAATGGCTCATTTGGTTATTCAGTCTAAAAATCAACTGTTGCTATTACCATTCATAGAGAAAAAAACAGTGAGCTACCTGAGATGATGAAGAAACCTTGAGTCGGAACCATACTCTTTTACTTTTCTGCAGTATTATTACACAAAGCTCACAATAGATTTGTTTTAGCAATGTGGGTTTGAATGTAGCCCATGTGAGCACTCTGCAAGTGAGTAGAATGAGCACCTGGCAATTTTTTTCAATGTCCCTGGGAAAATCCCCAGGAGATCAGTGAAGAAAATAGCAAGTTCCATGATGAAATTTTTACATGCGCCTGTAAAACCACAGACTTTTTCAGGAAGTGCTAGTGGTAAGCACAATGGCAAAAATGGTTATGTTACACACATTGGAGCACGAATGGGGCAAATATGAGTAATCATTTGTCCCCTCTGCAAATTCAGATTGCCACCATGGCATGACACTGCTTGTGGTTGCTGAGCATCTAAGACATCTAAGATAAAGCAGCTTGGAGATTTTAGGCTTTTACTGGATCTGTGCTGCTGGGTGAAGCCTTCTGGGTAACAAAGGGTTTACAAGGTACAGAGACAGAATGCTCAAAATCAAGACAGGACAGGTTGTTAGCAAAACATACCTGAAAAGCAAACAAATCCAAATCAATACCAAAAACATGGTCAAACAAAAGGGCTAGGCAAACACAAAACTTATATTCGAGAAAAAATGGTGCATAATGTATACAATTAAAATATACTACAGTATACTTCAGTAATGATGAATGTCAGTATCAGTTTTAGTCATTCATATTATTCCACATTGCCATTCAATATACTGTACTAGTAAAGAATTAAATAAAAATTTGTTAATTTTTTATATGATCTTAAGTGAATTTTAAGCAATTCTTCTTTCAGCTCTAGACGAGGAGAAAGGGATAAGCATCATTTCTGGGCTGCTATCCATGCTTCTCAACTGGGATACAAAGGATAAGTCTCAGCCTCAGAACCCCTGGAGCTTGAGCCTTCTGCTTTTTATACTAAGTCTCCCAGAAGCTCCAACATCCAGCTCACAATCCATCTGGCAGTGAAGCATTGGCCTGACGCACTGCAAAGCTCTTCATGACACAAACCAGGGGGAGGAAGAAAGGGAACAGAATGTCTAGATAAATGGTGCTTGGATGGCACTGTAATTACAGCTATTATTGTAGTATCAAATAAAGGTTGTTTTGAAATTTACACAAGTACTATGTAAAGGACATTACATATAGATTTTCTAATATGTACTGTATCATAAAATGTAATGAAGACCATGCCACAAGTCGTGACAACACTGCTACATCCCACCAAGTTCTCTCCAATTTGATGAGCATTTTCTGTTCTGTTTCATAATGTGGTTACTCAGCATGTGTCACTATTGCTGAAAACTGACCGGGCTACAAAATGTATAGTGCCCTCCTTGTTGGATTTCAACAGACATGAAAGCTGACATCCTACCGTACAATTTGCTCATTTTATTTTAATATATGTTGCCCTGAGCCTGATGCTTCACTGGTCTGCCCCCTAGGGCATTGGAGGTTGGGCATACTATTGTACTGTACTCAGCCAAAAATAACAATATTTTTGTAATACATTGCTGTGAAAAAGTATTTGCGCCTTTCTAGTTTTATTTATTTATTTATATATTTGACACACGTAAATGATTCAGATCAACCAACAATTTTTTTATATTAAACAAAAATTAACCAAGTAAATACAAATTAAATGGTGATTCCAAATGGATGGATGAATCCCAACCTGCTTGGCCATTTGAGAAAAAGTAGTTGCACCTAAATCTAATAACTGGTTTTGCTACTCTTGGCAGTAACAACTGCAATCAAACATTTGCAATAACTGGCAATGTGTATTTCAAATTGCTGTGGGTTTCTGGCCCACTATTCTCACTCACTCACTCCTCATCTATACTGCTTAATCCTTTGTTAAATTGTTTTAATTGAGCCACATTGGAGGTTGTTTTTTATTTATTTATTTATTTTTTTTTATTTTTTTTTAGCATGAATGGTCTGATTTCAAAGTCCAGACTTTGACTAGGCCACTTGCTGGTACTTGCTGGATTTGCTGGTATATTTCGGATCATTGTGCTGTGTTACCCAAGCATGCTTGAGCTTGAGGTCATGATCTGATGGCCGGACATTCTTCTTCAGGAGTTTCTGGTAAAGAGCAGAATTCATGGTTTCATCAATTATGCAAAGTGGTTCAGGTCCTGAAACAGAGAAACAGCCTCAGACCATCACTCTACCACCACCATGTTTGACTGTTGGTATGATGTTATTTAATGAAACAGTGTGTTAGCCTTACTCTAGATGTAATGGGATGCATACCTTCCAAAACATTGCACTTCTGTCTCATCAGTCCACAGAATATTTGCCCGAAAGTCTTGAGGATAATCAAGATGTTCAATTCAATTCAATTTTATTTATATAGCGCTTTTAACAATTGACATTGTCGCAAAGCAGCTTTACACAATCAAATGAAGTAAGTTTGTATGCAATGTGAATGTGTATGAATCAAAATGATAAGATTGTCCCTGATGAGCAAGCCGAGGGCTACGGTGGCAAGGAAAAACTCCCTGAGATGGTAATAGGAAGAAACCTTGAGAGGAACCAGACTCAACAGGGAACCCATCCTCATCTGGGTGATAACGGATAGCAGGGATTGATCAGCATAATAATGTGTACTGGAAGTTCAGTGTAACAGGAGATGTGTTAGAATTAAAATTAAAATTAAAAGGATTCCAGTTTGTTCCTGGAGGCTCAGGTAGACAGTAGGAAATTCCAGTCCTGAGCTATCAAACAACTGATGTCACAGGTCCCCAGAGAACAGCTGTCAGCATCAATCGAGTACAGCACAGTCCTCGTGGAAACCGTCCCCAGCCACCACACGAATCCAGGCAGACTATACGGGGCATTCATGCGACGAGATCTCCAACCAGAGGCAGGACTCCAGAACGGGTTAGACGGGTCCAGAGGGCAGAGGGGTCTGGATCACTAGCAACTCAGGAGCGAACATGTACAGTATAGAGACAGGGAGAGGGAAAGGGGAGAGAGGACAGGGAGAGAGAGAGAGAGAGAGAGAGAGAGAGAGAGAGAGGAGAGAGCAGAAGAGGAGAGAACAGAAAATAAGGAGAGATGGCAGTTAGGTATGGTCACAGTCAACATGTATAAGGTGAATGTATATTTAGTGCAAAGTCCAGCAGGACTAACTATAACAGCATAACTAAAAGGGAGAGCCAGAAGGAAACACAAACATGAGGGCTCCCTGTGATGTAAAGCAACCAATCACCTCACCGTCAACAAAACTGAGTGAACAATGAGAGTGGGGAGGACAGCATCTAAACATACCAGTTCACCAGAATACTCTACGTCCATGAGTCCCCCAGATCTGCTCCTCTACCTAAGGCTGATCTATTTACAAAAATGCTTGGCTAAATAAATAGGTTTTTAGCCTAGACTTAAACACTGAGACTGTGTCTGAGTCCCAAACATTAATAGGAAGACTATTCCATAACTTTGGGGCTTTGTAAGAAAAAGCTCTGCCCCCTGCTGTAGATTTATAATATGTGGTACTGACAGGCAGCCTGCATTCTTTCATCGAAGTAGGCATGGCGGATCGTAAGACACTAGCAGTTCACTCAGATACAGTGGCGCGAGACCATTTAGTGCTTTAAATGTCAAAAGTAGTATCTTAAAATCGATGCGAAATTTCACAGGGAGCCAATGCAGTGTAGATAAGATAGGGGTGATGTGCTCGTTTCTTCTGGTTCAGTGAGGACCCTCGCTGCTGCAGTCTGAACAACCAGACAGTAAGGCGTTACAAAATTCCAACCTATAGAGGTCATAAAAGCATGAACTAGTTTTTCTGCATCATTTAGTGACAATATGTTTCTTATCTTGGCAATATTTCTAAGGTGAAAGAATGCTATCCTGGAAATATTATCTACATGTGCGTCAAACGAAAGGCTGGAATCTATAATCACACCAAGGTCTTTTACTGTTGCACTTGATGGAACAGAAAAGCCATCTAAAGTTACAGTGTGATCAGAAAGCTTACTTCTAGCTACTTATGACCAGAACTTCTGTCTCATCAGGATTAAGCAGAAGAAAATTAATTAACATCCAATCTCTTATGTCCTGCACACACTACTCAATTTTAGCAAACTGGTTTTTCTCATCTGATTTTGCTGAGACATATAATTGTGTGTCATCAGCATAACAATGAAAACTAATACCATGTTTACGAATTATGTTGCCCAGAGGAAGCATGTAAAAGATGTGTTTTTGGCAAATGTGAGATGAGCCTTTGTGTTCTTTTTGGTCATCAGTGGCTTTCTCTTTGGAACTCTCTCATGAAGGCCATTTTGTCTCTCTCTCTTTCTTATTGTTGAGGCCTGCAGTTCTTCATATGTTGTTCTGGGTTGTTTTATGAGCTCCTGGATGAGGCATCATTGTGCTATTGGCATAATTTTGGTAGCCCAGTAATTTCTGAGAAGATTCACCAAGTTTTTCCCTCTTGTGGGTAATGGCTTCATCACCTTAGAAATGGCTTTATAACCCTTTCCAGACTGATACATGTCAATTTCAGTACTTTGTTTCTCATCTGTTTTTTAATTTCTTTAGATTACAGCATGATGTGTTGCTTTTTGTGAATATTTTAATGTGAATCCCTTTGTCCAACAGGTTCTATTTAAGATTTCATGATTCAACAGGTCTGTCAGTAATCAGGTCTTGGTGCAGCAAGTAAAATTTAACTGTGAAATTAAATGTGTGTGGCCAAGCTGCTTACTTTTTTGTCAAACAATACATTTTATTGACAAAATCCAAAAATCATTCTAAAATAAGTAATACAACCTATCATCATAACCATTTGAAGGTCTAGGTTTATCTTTTGACTAATGTAATTTTGATTTGCATGCTTCCAAATGTCTGGACAATCTTCAATTTTCATACCAGTGATTCATTCCCACAAAACCTTTTGATTTTGCTCTTTTAAAGGTATCAGTGACTGTTAGGTGTCAAAATATTGTAAGCCAGATAAGCAATATGATTGATAAGTACGTTTGCACTGCAATCAGACTAGCTTCTTCAAGCATAAAATAGGCATGTCTGTTCTGTTATGATGCAGGAAAAGTCATTGTTCCTTATCCTTTCTGTACTAAAATGTTCACTATGATGAGAGTGATTTCTGGATATTCATGGTATAGTCACATAAAATTCAACTTCCTTTTTGCCAACTAGCACAAGCAGATGGACAGCAAGCTCCCTGTAGTGTGTTCTGCATTGACTCACAATTAACAACAATGTGCAGTTCAAACTGTATTCTGTTAATAAGCATTTATTAAACTGACCTCAGAGGCAAGTCAGAAACATAGATTTATCTACAGTATGTTTAAGAGGAGCATGGATGTACCAGGACTAAAGGATAAAATAATGTGTGAAACAATCATAATATATTAAAG